>OX456985.1:150139528-150442028 GCA_949752695.1 Melanostoma scalare | reverse complement strand
AGCAACAGCAACAGCAACAGCAACAGCAACAGCAACAGCAACAGCAACAGCAACAGCAACAGCAACAGCAACAGCAACAGCAACAGCAACAGCAATAGCAATAGCAACAGCAATAGCAACAGCAATAGCAACAGCAACAGCAACAGCAACAGCAACAGCAACAGCAACAGCAACAGCAACAGCAACAGCAACAGCAACAGCAACAGCAACAGCAACAGCAACAGCAACAGCAACAGCAACAGCAACAGCAACAGCAACAGCAACAGCAACAGCAACAGCAACAGCAACAGCAACAGCAACAACAACAACAACAACAACAACAACAACAACAACAACAACAACAACAACAACAACAACAACAACAACAACAACAACAACAACAACAACAACAACAACAACAACAACAACAACAACAACAACAACAACAACAACAACAACAACAACAACAACAACAACAACAACAACAACAACAACAACAACAACAACAACAACAACAACAACAACAACAACAACAACAACAACAACAACAACAACAACAACAACAACAACAACAACAACAACAACAACAACAACAACAACAACAACCGCAAAAAAAATCACGTCAACGTAATGTGTCTGCAAATTTAGAGCCGAGAACACTACGCTCAGGCGCTATCAAAACTGCTGCAAGCAATACTGGTATTTGTGGATTGGTTACTAGCGAACCACTGGACTCTCCAATAGCTTCCATTTCGGATGAGGGGTGCTCTAACCCGTTAGTTCCCAAGCCGACATATACCGTTTTGCCACTTTCGATGCCTAGAAGAGATGAACTATTGGCGCTACCAGTAATGGATTTTCGCCCATGTGATCCTTCCTGCTCATTTGAAGCCGAAGCCAACAGTGGTCCACTAACTACTGCAACCATTCGAAATAAAACTTCACCTGCCTGCATCAATACCAACGAAACAGTATCCATTGCCACATCCATTGAATCAAGTGAAAGGATTTTAGCTCAGCGCCAGCGAAAAATTGTGGGAATCGACTCTTCGGATACATCATTGCAAGTAGTACCAAGCATGAAGTGGTTGCACTTGTCACGTTTCGCCATCAACACATCTGAAGAATCAATAACTGCATATATGTCAAGTAGGCTTAAAATCTTTTCAACTTCCATAAAGTGCAAAAAACTTCTAAAAAGAGATGCTGATACAAATGAACTTTCATTTTTGAACTTCAAAGTAGCTATTCCGGAGAATCTCTTGAAACAAGCTCTCAATCCCTCTGTTTGGCCTATAGGAGTAGAAGTTCGTGAATTTATTTTCACTCCAAAAAACCTGAACAGCAGGAAAATGCCATTGGGAACATAAGAAAAGTAGAAAATCAATTAAAAATTCAACCTCATGCGACACAACCTGCGCAAGAAAAATCATTTCTTTTATACTACCTTAACGCTGGTGGTCTAAGAACCAAACTTCATAGAATGCTTCTTTTTTCCTCGTCATCACTATATGATGTGATTGCTCTCACAGAAACTTGGCTTCGTGAAAACCATCGCACAGCTGAAATGTTCAACAGTCAACAATACAACGTTTTTCGAAAAGATCGATGTCCCGATACAACTGGAAAGGACAGAGGTGGAGGTGTTATGATCGCAGTGCGATCATCGTTTTCATCTACTGAAGTTCCATTGCCATCAAAAGGTACAGATTTGCAGTACGATATTGATCAGCTAATTATTAAAGTAAATTTGAATGAAATTCATGATGTGTACATTGCTGTAAGTTATATACCACCAGAGAGTTCACTTGAAATTTACAAACTTCACATTGATAACTGTTGCGAAGTATTAAAAAATTTGAAAGAAAACCAACACATTGTTATAGTTGGAGATTTTAACTTGCCATTTGTTAAGTGGGTTTTTGATGAAGACGATCTCTGCTTATTACCCTTCAATGTAAGGAATGATTGTGATAGTGAAGTTGTGGACAGATTGACAGCGTATGATCTTCAGCAAATAAATAGCTTTCCTAATAACCTTGATCGTATTCTTGATTTGATTTTTATTGACAAAGAACTTTGCGCTGATGTTAATCTTCCCTCTAACTTGCTGTCAAAATCAGACCTTCATGTAGCATTAGACATAAGTTTCAAATACTATATTTATTTTAAAGCTGCTGCTCAAGACATTAGCACTTATGATTATACTAAAGGTTTTTTTTTTCAATGTCATATTTTCTTGTTTCTTTTGATTGGATGTATGTCTTAAGCAACTCAGATCTTAATAATGCATACCTCAACTTTACAGCTAAGCTTAAAGAGGCAGTCAATTTATTCATTCCGAAGACTATTAAGAATGTCTCTAACAAACCGCCGTGGTTCAATAGAGAATTGCTAAATCTAAACAACCGTAAAAATAGAGCGTATAAATTGTATCGAAACTCTAACAATAGTTCTTTATTATATGAAAAATATTTCAGTGTTGAAAAGAGGTTTGATTTTCTAAATAAGTTTTTGTACAAGCATCACATTTTTTGTATTGAAAGCAAACTCAAAAGCAATACAAAATGTTTTTGGAATTTCATTAACAGCAAAAAGAAATCGGTGGGCATTCCTAGCACTATGCATTTGTCGGGCATAACTTCCTCCGACCTTCCAACAGTTTGCAATATGTTTGCGCAGTTTTTTAGTTCAGTGTATGTTCCCCTAAATGATGCAACAGTGTTTGATGGAAATGGTTCTTCGAGTTTGA
This sequence comes from Melanostoma scalare, assembly GCA_949752695.1. Classification (NCBI taxonomy): domain Eukaryota; kingdom Metazoa; phylum Arthropoda; class Insecta; order Diptera; family Syrphidae; genus Melanostoma; species Melanostoma scalare. The sequence goes on along the minus strand of OX456985.1, from coordinate 150,439,297 downwards.
TGGATATCGGCTTTTTAAATATTTCTATTGATGAAGTGTTAGAAGAGTTGTGTGCATTGAACTTAGATAAGCAACCGGGCATGGATGGTTTTCCTCCTATACTTTTGAAAAATTGTGCGCAGGCTATTGCCCTGCCTCTAACTATCATTTTCAATCGTTCACTCGAGGCAGGCTCCTTTTTAGATTGTTGGAAGTGCTCATTTGTTACCCCTATTCACAAGGCTGGATCTAAGAACGAAGTAACAAACTATAGACCTATATGTAAAATATCCACAATCCCAAAACTGTTTGAAAAAATTATTTATAAAAAGCTTGCTATTTCACTAAAAAATTTAATTTCACCGTATCAGCACGGTTTTGTAAGCGGCAGATCTACTACCACCAATCTTGCTATTTTTTCTAATTTTGTGCTAAGCTCTCTCGAAAGTGGTTCACAGTGCGACGTAATTTACACAGACTTTTCGAAGGCTTTTGATAAAGTAGATCATGTCGTTCTTATTCGCAAGCTGCGAAGATATGGCTTTCACTCAAATATGTTGGAGTGGCTCAGTTCTTATCTAAGTGGTCGAACTCAATATGTTCGTATAGATAAGTGCTTATCGTGTGCCATGAATGTAACATCCGGTGTTCCTCAAGGAAGCCATCTTTGGCCATTATTATTTCTGTTACTTGTTAATGATATTCCTAATGTTCTTGTTCAATCCCAATGTCTTATGTATGCCGATGATTTAAAAATTTACTGCACTGTTAATAGCATATGTGATTGTTTAAAATTGCAAAAAGACTTGTTAAACTTATCTATGTGGTGTGAACAAAACAAATTGCAATTAAATATTTCAAAATGCCAAAGTTTAACTTTCTGTCGTCGTCGATCTTGTGTAAATTTTATTTACTTTATAGGAAACGTGCCTCTTAGTAAAATTAACGAAAAAAAAGATCTCGGAGTTATATTTGACTCGATGCTCACATTTAACAGCCACATAGACTACATCGGAGCTAAGGCTAATTCTATGTTGGGATTTGTAATTCGAAAGAATTTAAAGATCCGTTTACACTTAAATGTTTGTATTTTGCTTATGTAAGATCAGTCCTCGAATACTGCTGTGTTATATGGAATCCGATTTATTCAACACATTCTATCAGATTGGAGCGAGTTCAAAAACGGTTCACTAGATACTTGTTCTATCTTCTACGCTGGAATATTGTTAGGCCTTCGTACAATGCTCGCTGCCTGCTTTTTGGCCTACAAGACCTGGAAGCACGTCGTAAATATTTTGATGTAATGTTTGTAAGAGATGTCTTAAATGATAAAATTGCTTGCTCTCTTTTGCTGGATTTGATTGGTATCAATTGTCAATCATATTCATTCAGATCTAATAATTTATTTTTTGCACCTTATCATAGAACTAATTATGGTTTCAATGAACCTATTGCGCGTTGCTTAAGACAAGCAAACTCACTATGTCATAACGCAGGTATTGATATTTTGAACTTTTCTTATAGTAGAAATATTTTTAAATCAAATTTGAAATCCATTTTGCACTCTGGTGGTTAATTAGGTATATATATTTAATCCATGTTTTGTATTGAATAGTCTGTAAGAATGTTGTCATTCTGATTGACTGAATTAAATAAATAAATAAATAAATAAATAAATACATCCTCCTCAGAAAATGCAACGTCTTTTCCACACCATCCAAGATAACAATGAAGAAAAATCCATAGAAGATTATGAAGCTAACATCATGGAAGAGGATCAAAATTATGACGACACACTAGAAGAATACAGCAACCAAGATGAAGACGTTAACCTTTATCAAATCGAAAATATCGACGACATTTATTTTTTAGACTAAAGTCTTTTTCGCTTCCTTTTTTTGAACATATTTCCCGAAGCGGAGAAATTCTTAAATTTTTAGTTGATACAGGGTCAAATAAAAATTATATTCAACCCCGTCACATAAGAAATCCGATTATTAATGAAAAACAATTTTTTGCTAACTCCGTTGGAGGAAACGTTAAAATAACTCATCATTCACTTATCCAACTTTTTGGACCACAAACTGATAAAATTAAATTCTTTATCCTTCCTAGCCTTATCTCATTCGATGGTACCATAGGACATGATACCCTAAAACAACTAAATGCGATTATAAACACGAAGAAAAATTTTATGTCCATACAAGCTAGTCCTCAAAACTCAAGAATCTTAATTACACTCAAACAGCATCTGTCACAATATGTTAACAATATAGATATTAGAAATGAACATATGTCAAAAGACCAACAAATAAAATTAGGTAACATTATTCACAAATGCCCAAACTTATTTTCTGAACCAAATGAGAAGCTTACCTACACAACTACTGTTCAAGGAGAAATCCGAACAACCACCAGAGATCCAGTCTATTCTAAATCTTATCCCTATCCCATGGCACTAAAAAACGAAGTAGAGAAAGAAATTCAAAAGCTATTAGAAGATGGAATTATAAGACCATCAAAATCACCATATAATTCGCCAGTTTGGGTCGTCCCGAAAAAAATGGACGCCTCAGGTGAAAAAAAGTTTCGAATGGTAATTGATTACCGAAAAATTAATGTCTTAACTATTGCCGACAAATATCCTATTCCCGAGATACACGAAATTCTCGCAAACCTCAGTGAAAACAAATGGTTTTTCTATAGTGGACTTAAAAAGTGGATTTCACCAAATTCCACTCAAAAAATCCGACATAGAAAAAACTGCTTTTCGGTAAACAACGGCAAGTTTGAATTTACTCGCCTCCCATTTGGACTGAAAAACGCTCCATCTATTTTTCAGAGATGTTTAGACGATATCCTTAGAGACCTTATCGGAAAATGTTGTTACGTCTATATTGACGACATCGTCATTTTCGGGAAAACTGAAGATGAACACTTTCGAAATCTTGAAAAAGTTTTCAATACATTAGAAAAGGCAAACATGAAAATTCAGCTAGATAAGTGCGAATTTTTCAAAACAGAAATCGAGTTTCTAGGTTTTACTATTGGACAAGATGGTATAAAAACCAACCCTAAAAAAGTCCAAGCAATAGTCGACCGACCAATTCCAACAAATCTTAAGGAATTGCGATCCTTTTTAGGAATGTCAGGCTATTATCGCCGCTTCATTAAGGACTACGCGAAATTGGCGAAACCCTTGACATCCCTTTTAAGAGAGGAAGACGGACACGTGTCCAAAAACATATCTCGAAAAGTTCTAATCAAATTGAATGAAGAAGCAGTTGAAGCATTTAATAAGTTAAAAAAATCTCTCGTGTCTCCGGAAGTAGTTCTTCAATACCCAGACTTTAAAAAAAGTTTCGAGCTCACAACTGACGCTTCGGACTACGCAATCGGTGCAGTCCTCTCTCAAGAAGATAAACCAATCACATTCCTATCTAGAACGTTGGGTAAATCAGAAGAAAACTACGCAACGAATGAAAAAGTGATGCTAGCCATCATCTGGTCGCTTAATTCTCTTAGAAACTTCCTTTACGGATCTCGGAAAGTTAATATTTTCACGGATCACCAACCACTCACATATGCTTTAAGCAATAAAAATACAAATGCGAAAATGAAACCATGGAAGGCGATCCTGGAAGAGTACAACCATGAACTCAAATCTAAACCAGGAAAGGAAAATGTGGTTGCTGACTCCTTATCTAGACCCCCTCAAACAGAAGTTAATTCAATGACACCAACTGAACATAGCGCTGATAGCTCAGCACAAAATCTTATTCCCTCAGTAGAAACACCTGTAAATGTCTTCCGCAATCAACTTTTACTCGAAATAGGAAATGAAAATAGCTACACATTTTTATACGCCCCGAATATTCTGAAAGCGACGTTATTGAAATTTTCAAAAGATATCTCAATCCCAATACCATTAACGGACTCCTAACAGATGAAACGACGATGGGACGCATCCAAAACGTTTATCCATTGCATTTCAAAGACTATCGCGTTAACAGAAACTCGTTGAAGACCTCACCAGTGACGTCGAGCAAGAGGAGAAGATCCTGAAGATACATCGACGAGCTCATCGGAATGCCGAAGAGAACCGTATTCAACTAATGGAGAACTTTTATTTCCCGAGAATGTCTTCAAAAATTAAATCCTTGGTAAAGCGTTGCACGAATTGTAAAGAAAACAAATACGAGAGGCATCCCAACAAACCCTTCCTTAGCCCTACACCAGTTCCTAGTTATCCTGGACATACCTTGCATATCGATATCTTTTCGACAGAAAAATATCTTGTTTTAACTGCACTCGACAAATTTACAAAATTTGCCCAAGCCAAAATAATAGCATCTCGTTCGATTAAGGATATTAAACGCCCACTACGCGATATTATCTTCTATTTTTGCGTTCCCGAAGTTGTAGTGATAGATAATGAAAAAGCCTTAAATTCAGCATCAATAACTTCTCTGTTGGAAGACGATCTTAAAATAAAAATATTCAAAACACCACCATACAAAAGTGAAGTGAATGGCCAAGTCGAGCGCTTCCATTCCACTTTATCCGAAATTATGAGGTGTCTAAAAACTGACGAAACTTCACTGTCTTTTGAAGAGCTTTTAGAAACAGCTGTAAACGAATACAACATCACCATACACTCCACAACAGGAAAAAAACCCATAGAACTTTTCTATGGACGAATACCCCGATTAAATCCCGAGCAATTTGAAAGCACCCGCAAGGAAACTATCCAAAAATTAAAAGAAAAACAAGAACAGGATTATAGAACCCACAATAGAAAAAAACAACCAATAAAAACTTACGAAATAGGCCAAGTCATATATGTCAAAAATAATAAACGTATAGGATCTAAACTAACAAACAGATACAAACAAGAGGTAGTAAAAGAAAACAATAATTCCACAATTTTAACCGAATCTGGTCGAATAGTTCACAAGAGTAATATTAGAAATTAATATTCATTATTTCAGGTGTGCTTTAGGCCAATGCTTAGCAACAGTCCAAATCCTTGACTTCACGAACTCGCAATTCATAGCGATACACACAGGACAAGCAAGAATTCAAACCGGAAATTTCAAATTGATTCATGTAATTGACGTTACCCAATATGAGTCAAAGTTCAACGAGATCACCCCAATAATTTTATCCCATAGGAACACCTCCCTCTATCCTTACCTAAAACATGAAATTATTCAAATTCAAAATTTAATCCAAAACCTAAAACCAAGAAAAGTGAAAAGATCAATTAATCATAGGTACAGCTTGGAAATGGATAGCAGGTAACCCTGATCATGAAGACTTTATAACAATCACTGACAAAATGAACAATGTATTACAAAATAATAATAAACAAGTTATAATTAACGCACTACATAATGAAAGAATAAATAACATTACTGAAATGTCAAATGAAATAAGGAAACTATTACAAGAGAACAAATTGTATAATAATGAAATATTAAGTGCTGTCCAATACAAAATTAAAATATTTAAAGAAGAACTTGAAAATTTAAATTATGCCATACATTAGGCTAAACTTGGTATTATCAACTCTCTAATATTATCTAAGCAAGAAATAAATTTTGCTATAAGTACAATCTCTAAAGAAAATTTGCCATTTGCTACTGTAGAAGACGCTTTAAACTTCGCAGAAGTCAAAATTTTAAGTGACTCAGTATCAATACTTTATATTATCAATATTCCTCTAGTAAATAAAAATGATTACTCAAAAATAATTTTAAAACCTGTAAAAAGAAAAGCTATTGCCACAGATTTGTCATTTAATACAGTCCTAAAATCAGTTAACGAAACTTATGGTTTAAAAAACATTTGTAAAGCATATAATTTTATGTCAATCTGCAAACCTCAAGATATTGTAGATCTAACTAATACCACTTGCATTCCCAATATTATGAAAAGCACCAAAGCTACTTGCAGCGTTATAGATAATCATCATTTACCGCAAATAGAAGAAATATCAACTGGCATTGTTATATTGAACGGTTTCAACGGATCCATAGCAATTGGACCCACAGAACAACACTTAGATGGTACGTTTCTAATAAAATTCCATAATACCAGCATCATAGTGAACGAACAAATATTCACGTCAAAAGAAGAATCCAATCACCATATTCTACCAGCAATCTTTCAACTAACTCCCGAAGAAAAGCAGTACCGCAAATTCTTATCATTAGAGATGATGGACGAATTACATATAAACAACACCAACCAAATCGAGCTTTTGCAATCAGAAACTACAGTACACCGCTTCACTATGTTTGGGATCGTTGCCTTCATCATAACATTAACAATAATCACACTCTATCTTAAATCCATGAAGAACAACACCACAAAACTCATCGTTCAAAATTTGAATCCAGACCTACCTCAAAGTAACCAAATACCAGAAGTTCAACCGCCTAAACTAGGGTTCAACAACATACCATACTTCTTGTTGATTGAGGACAATCAAATCTAAAGGGGGAAGAGTTAACAAGAATAAAATAACAACAGCCAACGGAAATGCTGACCATGCGTCTGGGGCATTTCCACTGCAGGTAAATTATTATTATTGGGAAATGCAAAGTAAGGCATTATTCAATAAGGTTGCAGTATTACAGTATTACAGCATTATCATATTATGGCAATAAAGAAATGGCAATAAAGAAATCATTCTTAAAAGAGTTCAATTTGTAATTTAGTCTTAAGCGAAGATTCAAATAATAAAGGTGAGCAGTGTGCTCTAGCCCGAAAAGATTTTTTTTAAGTAAAATAAATACTGTTTGTTTAACTTATATAAGCGTCAACGAACAACTGAAACGGATTTACGCGAGAGTAAAGAGTAACCGATATGAGTCCTTTTGTATGCCCAACCTTAGCAGACGATAGCCCGAGAATAGGCACTATTGCATGTTTTCGAGGATATCCGAGTCTTTGAACGAACGATTCAGTGACAAAGGACGATTGCGATCCGGAGTCGAGAAGCACTCGACAATCTATAAATATTCCTTGATTGTTCTGAATTTTTGCTAAGAGGGTTGGGAGGAGAGTTTTCTTGCGATAGTTAACTTTAACTTCAAGTGAATGGTTACTGACAAGCGAAACCGGAGATCCGGCTTGAGTGAGATTTAATGACGACGGCGGAGATTTGTTTGAAGTGTCTATTGTTAATCGATTGTTATAGATAGTCTCGTTAGAATGCACGAGCGAATGGTGGACAGCGAAAACTAGAGCAGGGCTGCCAGAAATCATGATTTATCATGATTTTCATGCTTTTTAGACACTAATCATGTTTTCATGTTTTTGAGTCCAAAATCATGTTTTTTCACACACAGCCTTAATCTTTCTTTCGCCTCGGGCCTTGGAATATTTTTGACAGCTCAGCAATCACCTCGAGTGCTCGACTAACGCAATGATGATGAGTAAAAGAGATCAGAGGATGAAACAGTTTTTATATTTTTCTATCGTTCACTTCATTTTCCATGCATTTTATTTTCCTTATATTATTTTGCTTTCAACATTGAGAATTGAGTTCAGCTTCAGCAATTGCCAATTGCAGAGAATTGAAACATATATTTCGGCTTAAGGAAAATCATGTATTTATTTTATTAAAATCGCTTTTGGCCAATTTCAGTTTTTGTTCTGTAGACAATGGATAAAAAGCACATGAATAAGTACAAAATTGTATAATGAGTTCTTTTAGTTGAGATAATCGACGTGTTTTTTTATCTAATAAATGAAAAGACTAGTAAGATTTTTGACAGTTATAAATTAAAATAAATTATTTGTCAAAAAAATTAATAAAAAAAAGCAAAAATGTTTCTAAACAAAATTACAATTGAATTGAATTGTTGAATCTATTAAAAAAAAAATTTTAAGTTCACCCTTTGATCGGTTCATCATCATTCACCACTATTCATTAGATTATTTTTGTTTTTAAATATATAAAATGATTCAAAAGCATATAATTCATAATTGCTATTTACATTTCTTAATAATTTTAAATTTTGCGAACTAAAACTATGACTATTTTCTAGCATATGTTCTTTTCATTTGTAAGGACGGCACGATGGAACACAACATAAAACAAATTAACATCCAACAGAGTCTCTTTTAAGTTTATTTATTAAAAACGACATCTACTTGACAAAGGTACGATAAAGACTGACTCGTTTTACATCAATCACCTTAGAAGTAAGACTATATACATAGAGTATGATCAATTGATATACATAAGAGATCGAATGATCTTTGAACGGTCAATTTTGCCGTTTTATATTTCGTTATGTTAGAAGTTAGATAAACAGATAAACGCAATTCACTTATATGTTATATTACATTGACTTTATATAGGCACATGATAACATATCAACCAGCGTTGTTACAAAGATGCTAACACATTATATTTTATTCTTTGTACAATCATTACATCCGACAGAATAAATTCCTGATTTTTGAAAATGTTCAATTTTATCTTAAGATCCTTTAATCAATCAGTGCAGCGAAATAAAAATAAAAAATCTGATTGGAGGATCTGAGGATAAAATTGAACAACTTCAAAAATTATTCTATCGGATGTAAAGATTGTACAAAAGAATATTCTAAAAAAATTTTAAAAAATTTTGCAATCTTAAATATAATGAAAAAGAAAAGTCAAGTGTTGCAGAACATATGCTAGAAAATAGTCATAGTTTTAGTTTGCAAAATTTAAAATTAATAAGAAATGTAAATAGCAATTATGAATTAGATGCTTTTGAATCATTTTACATATTTAAAGACAAAAATAATCTAATGAATAGTGATGATGGACCGATCAAAGAATCAATTTAAAAAAAAATTTTTTAATAGATTCAATGCAACTCAATTGTAATTTTGTTTAGAAACATTTTTGCTTTTTTTTTTATTAATTTTTTGACAAATAATTTATTTTAGTTTATAAATTTCACTGACGATGGAAGCATTGCTTCCGAAATGTTCATCTGAGGAAATATAAAAAGTGTTTCAACTGTTAAGAATTTTACTAATCTCTTCATTTATCAAAACTGTTTGTTTTTGTTTTAAGTTTCGATACTTTTTTGCTTTTATGTTTTAATTAATAATCTGAACAAACTTTTAATCTATTATATGTACCTATACATTTGTTTTACTCATGGTATGGTTTCCAAATACTCTATTTGAATTCTTTCTTTTATTTTTCATTACGAGATTGGTCCGTCATGTTTTTTTATCCCAAATCATGTTTTTAAACTATGATTTTTTAAATTTCTCAGTGGCAGCACTGAACTAGAGTGACATTTTTTTGATGAATGTCCGATTCGAAGGCAATTAAAACACAATGATTTTGATTTTGCGAAGTTTCAACGAGCTTCGATGTCTAATGAAACGAATTTTGCACACTGTGGAAGTAGGAAGTATATGGTTTTCTTGGTACATTGGGCACTTGAGTGTAGGACCTGAATCTAAATTCCCAGTAAATGAGCTCGAATATTATTTGAATGTTTGACCCGAGATGAAATCGATTTGCTATTTAAGGATTGACATGCCTCAAGAGCGTCACACCGTTCTTCTAAGAATTGTAGAAACTCTACGATAGTAATGTCTTCACTCGCACCGCTATGCTCAGCCCACGATTGCTTTGTCTCTGAATCGGGTTTATTTACGAGTAAATAAATAAGGTTAGGGTGACGACCCGTTTTTCCCAAGGCATTTAAGCCGCGAACCACTTCATCAGCACCGTCAGTGATTTTTCGTAAGGTTTGTGCATTAGAATTATTAGCAGTGGGGAGAGATAAAAATGTTTCAATAAATGATTGAACGATTAATTGAGCACGATCATATCGTCTTTCTAACCGATCCCAAGCTTGTGCATAATTTTGGTGGGGGCATAACCCCCATTTCTTCGGCTTAATACAAGCTATTACTTAATCTAACTTACAGACTAAAACTTAATAGCTAAAACTTAACTAGATGGAGGGTTTAGGAGACGGAGCTTTAGGCAAGGAGTACTCATATTGAAGTCAAAACTAGAACAGTGAGAATTGACATTCCTCAGCATTCGGGAGATGGGTTCATTGGAGCCGTTGGAGGTTCGATGGGTGGGAAGATAGAAGAGACGGGGATTTCGTGTGTTACGAGGGTTAGTATTTAGAAAGATGGATTCGGTAAGGGCTGGACAGTCAATGGTACCTGTAAAGATTCGGTGAATGAAGAGAATGTCAAATATTTCTCTTCGATCTTTCAGCGTATTGAGGTTGAGGAGTTTGATTCGGTCTTGATAAGGAGGCAATATCAAATGATTGCTCCAATTAAGACCACGAAGAGCAAATCGGAGGAAACGGCGTTGTATACTCTCAATTCTGGCAATGTGCACTTGTTGGAAAATGTTGCTGAATTTGCCTTAAGGATTATATCGTCTATATGCTTGAGGAAATTCAGCTCACGGTCGCAAATAATCCCAAGGTCTCGAATCACCTCAACGGAGGAGATGATTTGATCGTTTAGCAGGTAGAGACGGGGAGGGGATTTGATGCGTTTACGTGAGAAGGTTATTGACTGGCACTTAGAAACATTTAGCTCCAGGCAGTTTTTGGAGCACCATATTGAAAAACTGTCGAGATCCTGTTGGAGGTGGGAAGAGTCTTCAGAAGAAGAAATGACCCGGTAAAACTTGGTATCGTCCGCGTACAGAGAGATAGAGGAGTGTTTGATGATCATTTCAATGTCGATAATACTGAGAATGAAGAGGAGAGGGCCTAAATGGCTGCCTTGGGGAACACCGGATGTAGCTAGAAAGCGGCTGGATAAGGCGGATCTGAAACGAACACTGTAAAAACGGTTTTCTAAATAAGAAGAAATCCATCTCAACAGAATGGGTTCAAAGCCGAGGGTGGAAAGTTTAAAAAGAATAAGTTTGTGAAAGATTTTATCGAAAGCTTTACTAAAGTCAGTTGAAATTACATCGACCTCCTTTCCATTCTCCAAGGCTGAGAGGGAAAATGAAACAAAGTCAACGAGGTTTGTTGTTGTTGACCTGCCTTTGAGGAAACCGTGTTGTCTAGGGGAAATGAGAGATTTGCAACGAAAACTTAAGTTTTCATACAAAATGCTTTCGAAAATTTTGGGTATATGCGATAGTTTAGCGATGGGACGATAATTTTTCACGTCGCACTTAGGACCTTTTTTGTGTACAGGGGTTATAAACGCCGTTTTCCAAGCTTGGGGGAAAACTCCTAGGCATATGGACAAGTTAAAGATTTTTGAGAGAGGAAGGGAAAGATTGGAGGAGCATTTCTTAAGAAGTATGGCGGGTATACCATCGGGGCCAGGAATATACTCATCATTTAGATGATTTAACTTTTCTTCAATTAGATGGGAGTCAAAGAAACGTGGAAGGAAAGGATCAAAAGAAAAATTCGGTAAAAACGAGAAATACACTGAGTCGGGAACAAAAGAATCATCCGTGAAAGACTGATTGAAGTAACTTGCGAAATAGTTTGCTACAGCGAGTGCATCGGATGAGGTTTCGTTATTGAAGGAAAAGGAGGAAGGATACCCGTCAGATTTTCTTTTGTGGTTGACAAATTTATAAAACGACTTAGGGTCATTAATAATGTTAGATTTCATTTCGATTAAATAGCGTTGGTAAAGGGAGTTGAAAAGCTCACAGAAGTGCAAATAAGAACCAAGGTAAGCTGAATAGTCAGTAGGAGATCGAGTACGAAGGAAGATCGTCCACAATTTGTTCCTTTTATTTCTTAGAGTACGGAGCCTATGGTTATACCAAGGAGGTGAAGTAGAAGAAGTTTTAAGTCTAGAAAGGGGAACGAAGAGGGATATAGCATTATGTATTTCTCTGTAGAACGCGGATGTAGCATCTTCTACAGTTAGGTTATCAAAATTAAAGTGAGTTCTATTGAGATAATCATTAATTTTGCGGAAGTTTGCTTTGTGGAAATCGTATGAAGCTGGAGGTACGGGTGTGTTAGGTGGTTTAGAAGACTGGAGAAAAAATGAGAGAAGGAGAGGAGGGTGTAGGTTATCTATGGTTGAGAGAAGCAGGGGTGAAAGTGAGATTGAAGAATTAATGGGATCTGTTGTAAATACATGGTCAAGTTGCCTACCCATATAGTTGGAAATTCCACTTACTTGGCAGAGGCAAGAGTCTGCAAGGCGATCAACGAACAGACATTCTTTGGCAGAGATGGGGCTAGAAGCAATGTAAAACGATTGGTCATCTGACAAAATCCAGTTTAGATACGGCAAGTTGAAGTCACCGAAAATAAGGATCTCATCATCGGGTTCGCATAAATCTGAAATGTCGTCAATCGTTTTGACTGCAAATTCATAAGATTCGAGGGGTTGCGATGGTAAAATATAAAAGCAGATAATGTAAAGCGATTTATGAGGTAGTGTAATTTTGATTGAGACAAAGTCAAGGCTTGGGGAAGAGGATGTTGAGAGAAGAGATGAGTCGATTGAATTGATGACAGCTATCAGGACACCACGACAAGGAGTGTCATCTGTGTCACGGTCTTGATCGTCGTCTCGATAAACATTGAAAGTAGAAGGGAACAGTTCCTGGTTGTTAATGCTAGGGATAAGGTTAGTTTCAGTCAGGGCATAGACATCAAAAGGCAGAGCGTGGGATTGTTGAAGGACTGCACTTGTTTTTGAGCGAAGTCCTCTTACGTTTTGATAGTAAAAGATAAGAGGTAGATTACTAACGAAAAAACTTGTCATGGTCAGCTCTACTACGTTGAAGGTGGGATATACGCTTTGAGTAAACATATTGACCAAAAGCTTCTAGATCATTAGCGACCTTTTCGGGGGACAGATTAAAAAGTTCATGGTATTTGATGTATAGTTTTTTAAGGGTGGGAGCATCAGTGGGGAGACCTTCCTGCTGAATAGAGACAATGACACTGGTTTTGGTTTTGCCTTCATAGCAGACTATGTCTGACTTATCATGAAGGTAAGCCAGGAAAATCCGAATGTTTTCGTATATCTTTTTGTCTCTAAGTCTAGACAGGGCATACCGTGATTCAGTTGAATCAATAGATTGCTGGGTAAGTTTGACTGTGGGAGGCAAAAGGGGGTCGAAACTGGAAGTTGAGGTGGACGGTGGTTCAGGTGTGCTAGGATTAATTTTGTGGGAGCTAATAAAACTAGGGTATTTTGCTCCAGATGTAAGGTCGAAGCATGGGAAAGGTGAATTATCCAGAGAAGAAGGTGTTGAGAGGGTTTGATTAGAGGTGTTTTGACTTGACTAAGTCGTAAATAATTAAAAACCAAAAATTACTTGAAATAAAAGCGAAAAAATAAAATGCAACACTTTTCTTTGTGACACTTTCAATTATATTCTTGTATATAATTTTCACACCGAATATCTTTGATCTGACCTCTAATCGTTTACATATTTACATTTCATTGGAAGTTAAGTTTAAGTATTGTTCCATTAATTATTTTATTTGAACATTTATAATATTTTATATTTCAATGTACTTTCGTACATTCTCCCGCCTCGGAATGGTGAATGGTACAATTTTGATGTCGCAGAAATATAGTAGTATGGCATCACCGTTTCCATTTATTTCAGCCACAAAGTATACTACATTTATATACTCTGTGATTTCAGCATAGACGTCCGTCGATTCCAATATGTTCCAATATGACCACTCAGCAGTCAGCACTCAGGTAGACATGCAAATATATAACAATGTCAGTGCATAATAAAAAAATAGAGTAACAAGACTATCATTACAGACATGCATATGCATACTACGTAAACACATTTTACAAACGAAGTACTGTTTTTTCATTCACGCTTCAATGAAATTTTGATATGTTGCTGGTAGTAAGCGTAGTACAGAAGAACTATTGACGAATTGTATTTTGTAACCAGCAATGTGTGGCATTCAATGCCATATCCATCTAATAGGTTTGTTCGTTGAAGCCCTAGGGTCGCCATGGGGTCGCCACAAAGCGTTTTTTGAGAAACCTAAATTCGCACTGAATGTCAAATTGAGTGTTTTTTGAGCCATAGGTTTGCCACAGGTTTTCCCCAAACTCGCCCTAGCTTTTCGCTGTGGCGATTTGAGGGCTGTCAAATGGCATGTGTTTTTATTTAAATGACAGGGATGTGTGGCGATTTGTGGTTTAGCGTTTTTTGAGGACTGGAAAACCCAGTTTTTTTTGACAACTCATGGGGTTGTCAAGAAAACCTGGGTCAACCCTGGGGAAAGTTCAACGAACAGACCTAATGTAAATTATTATGACGTGTATTTTCAATGGTGCGGGTCGTTGTGGTAATCGCGTCGTGAAATTTTTTTTTTTTTTTGTGTTGTTTAGTGTTTTAAATTAATTAATCTATTAATTGTAATTAAATGTGACCAGATTAGTTAATCCAGGTGAGTTTTTTTTGTTAAATAATTGAATGATTCGAATTGAAATTGATAATTTTGATGAATGTGGTTTGTTGAAAGTGTGTAGAATGTGGTACATATTTCGATTACCAAGCGCGCGCGAAATTTGTATGTAATGTGTGTGTGCGCATGGGTAATTTTATTAATTTCATTCCCTTTAGATTTTAATTTACGTGGTTTAAATGCATTAAATTCATTGATATTTATATTAATGAAATACATATGTATATAAGTGAAATGTACATCTCAATGGTGGGCTTGAACGCCGTTATTCTCCAAAAGAATTACCTACATACATATGTAAATATAAGAAATTCGGTTTTTTGTGCAATCAGCTATGTTATTTACATAAGCATTAGTGATGCTGTAGCTGTTTCGTGTTTGCCTATAGTAGATTTGTTGAATAGGCTCGTGTGTATTCTGTGTTTTTTCGCGGTTCGTGTTAAGTACATAATGTTAATGTGCTAGCGTGTGTAAGCGAAATACCTTGTTCAATTTAAATTGGTGATGAACAAGTGTTGTCTTCTTCTAGTTAGAGAAGAATGCGACTTCTAACTAGAAAATTGTTGTTTACGTTTTGGTGTTATAAACAACTCGCGATATTTAGTTATTTATTTATAAGAAGTTGATTAAGTTTTAGCAGTGATTTAATCCAATTTAAGTGAAGTTGCTTTGGTGTTTTTCTCCATTTATAATCATTTAGTGGACTGTAGTGTTGAATATAGAAAAGTGTTGTGTTGTGCAGTGGTTTGTCAAATGCATTTTGCCGACGGCATTTGACATTTCGCAGTTGACTTAAATTTATTTTCGTGTGGATTGTGTTTGCATTTTACGTAGAAGATCTGTTTTCTGTGCAAGTTGACTTGGCTCAGAATTTAATATTTTACTAACTGTGATTTAAAATTTGAAGTGATCTTTTGTAAATTGTGTATTTTAAGCATTAAGTTTTATGATATATGCATGCGTTGTTGCTGTGCAATAACTTTTATTAAAGAACATGCATTGTTACAGTGTTCTATGTTTTTTTTTTTTTTTTTTTATATAAGTTTAATTTTGTGATGAATTGTATTCATGGCGATTGTTTGTAAATTTTTGTTTCTTTTAATAAAGATGATTTAAAACAAAGTTCTTGTTTGAATTATTATTCCTTTTAAACAGCTTTCAGGTGCCTTAAAGATGAGTTGATTGGTGTATTTGAACAGCTTTATAGGTGTTTGAAGATGTGTTGATTGCTGTTTTGAATGATATGTGTCTTACAGATGCCTTAAAGTTGGGTTGATTGCTGTTTCAAATGAATGTGTTTTACCGGTGTTTTTTAGTAGGTTTTAGATTTTCTATTAATTTTTATTTCCTTTTATTATAGTAGTTGTAATTTTGTGCGCGAGAGATCAAATTATGTCGATTTCTTCCGAAGATTTATTCGTTGGCAATAAGCAAATTTTTGTGATAGGCCTCTTCAATTGTCCGTTTTGTGTTTTTACCGTCACGACGCGTATCAATCCGTCCGATCCGGCGTGGGTTTCTTGAATTCTGGCAAGATTCCAATAGGTCGATGGAAGTCGCTCATCTTTGAGAAGAACCAAGTCTCCTACCTTCGGCATTTCTTTAATCTGCGTCCATTTTGGTCGTTGCTGAAGCCTTGCGAGGTATTCGGAATTCCATTTTCGCCAGAATCCTTCTGCTAAAACCTGGACACGTTTCCAGCGATCTACATGTGTGATGTTGATATTTAATTCGCCTTGTGGTATAGCGTGTAATGATTCACCGACTAGAAAGTGTGCGGGGGTGAGTGCATTTAAATCGTCTAAGCTGTCGGAGAGAGGGCAAAGAGGCCTCGAATTTAAACAAGCTTCTATTTGAGCTAGAAGCGTCATGAGTTCCTCGAAAGTTAGCCTTTCCGTTCCAACGACTCGTTTTAAGTGGTACTTGACCGATTTCACACCCGCTTCCCATAATCCACCGAAGTGTGGAGAAGCTGGGGGAATAAAGTGCCATTCGGTACCGTGATTCGCCAAATCTTCCGCAATTTCCTTCCAATCGTGTTGTGCTTCCTTCAACAATTTGACTAACTCGTTGTTAGCACGAACAAAATTAGTTCCGCAGTCGCTATATACCTTCGTACAGGTTCCTCTTCTGGCAGTAAATCTTTTAAAGGATGCCAAAAACGCTTGAGTTGTCAGGTCTGACACGAACTCCAAATGAATAGCCTTTGTTGCTAAGCAAATAAATACAGCAAAGTAACCTTTGAGAATTTTCGCACCACGTGCCTTCCAGGACTTAATCTCGATGGGACCTGCATAATCCACACCAGTATGACTAAACGGTCTAGACATACGCACTCTTGCTGCAGGCAAATTTCCCATTAGCTGTTGCATTTCAGATGCCTTTTGTCGATAACATGAAGGACACCTGTGTAATTGGTATTTGACGCTTCTTCTTATTTGCCCAATCCAGTAGCGTTGTCGAATGTAGCTAATCATTTGCTGGATACCGCCGTGTAGTGTATTTTTATGAGCATCTCGGACAACCAAATTCGTAAAATGATGGTTGTTTTAGAGCAATATCGGATGTTGGGCATCATAAGGAAGTAGAGAATTCTCCAAACGTCCTCCCACTCGCAGTAATCCGGTAGCATCAATAAAAACATTTAATGCATTTAACTGTTTGGGTGTTTTATTATCGCGAATTTGCTGCATTTCGTTTGCGAACATTTCCTTTTGGGCTGCCTTAACGATGAGTAGATGGGCAGCTTGCAACTCATTAGGTTTTAATGGTGTAAGAATAATTGTAAAGCCTGTCCGGTCATCTGGCAATGCTGTATTATATTCACCACACTCGTTGGTTATAAGAATGCTAGACGAATGCACGGGAGAAGATGACTTGGCAGTCTAGGAGATAAGATTGTGAAGTACAGAAATAAAGACTTAAAAGCATACAAAATGAAACATGGTGTCAGATGTTAAAAAAAAAAAAAAAAAATAAATTATATAGAGAAGCTAACAGTAAAGTAATACAGTAATTCATTCAGTTCAAAAAAGTGCAGAAAATATAAATTAGAACATAAGTCATAATGGGGGAACAATATATTCGAGGCCCAAGTGAGATGAACTTTGATGAACCAGCGAAAAACTGGCCTATGTGGAAACAAAAGTTTGAGATATTTCTCATTGCGGCAGACAAAAACGAAGCTGCAGAATCTACTAAAGTAGCCCTCTTTCTTCATCATATTGGGGAGAGAGGCATTGAAATATTCAATGCACTTGAACTTCCAGAAGAGCAAAGAACATTACAAATAGTTATGACACGTTTTGAGAGCTACTGCATTCAAAGACGAAATATTGTAATGGAGACCTTTAAATTTGGTTCCATTATTCAGAAACAGGATCAGCCATTTGTCGAATTTGAGACTGAAGTAAGAAATCAAGCAAAATATTGTGATTTCAAGTGCGCTGCTGCCTTATGTGATGAGTCTTACACTGACCGAATGATAAGGGACAAAATAATTCTTGGATTAGAAAATAAAAAACTGCGCTCAAAGCTTTTAGAGTCCAGTCAAGATACTCTCGAACAAATTATCGAAAAATGTAAAATAGCTGAGCTATCTGAAAAAAATAAAAAAATTTTGTGTAACGAAGAAGACGCAGTCAAATTAAGCGAAATTAAATTAATCAAACCAAAGAACCAATTGGACATTTTCGACATAAGCAGAGAAGCATACAAACATGTGAACGTTGTGGAATGGGATCAACCGTGCAACATGAAAAATTTTGCCCAGCATTAGTGCAAGGGAGAACGTGCAGATTATGTAATAAACCGGGGCATTTTGCTGTAGTGTGCAAAAAAAAATATAGCGGCAGAAGACCAAATAGCGGCAAGCATGTACAAGCAGTTGGATATAGAGATGGTGAAACAGACGACAACGAGAGAACAGCGGACTTAACTCAATCAGCAGCAGATCAACGGCGAATCATATGTTCAGTTAATCGACAGTACTATGACGAAGAAGGTAATCATAATCGTAATGAAAATAGTAACTCTAGAAATTTGAAACTAATAAAAAATTCTCAACTTGTAAAAATTTATGAATGTAGATATGTGAGGCCGGTCGGGTGGTATGAAGAGATTGTATTTAACAACGATGTCAAAGTAAAGTTCAAGTTGGATACAGGTGCTGACGTAAACTGTCTACCATTTAAATATATTGAAGAAATGAAGTACACCAATTTAATTAAGAATTCAAACACAAAATTGCTTGCATATAATGAAGATAAAATAAACTCTTTTGGAAAGATTACTTTACCATGCGGTATTAATTTCAGTAACAGTATAAAACCTATAGAATTTGAAGTTGTTGACAGCAATTTTCAGCCCACTTTGGGTCGTGATGAATGCGAAGCATTAAACTTAATTAAAAGAATTCAAACATTACCAAAGCAAACATCAGAGTTACCTTCATCTCAGGAGCTTTTTATAAATAGATTCAATGACGTTTTTCAAGGTCTTGGTTGCATTCCAGGTAAATGCTCTATCCTAATAAGGGAGGGGTCTGAACCAGTAGTTAATTATAAAAAGAAAATACCATTTAGTCTTCATGATAGGCTAAAAGCTCAATTAGAGATACTAGTAAAAGATAATGTTATTAGTCAGGTAGAATATCCAACAGACTGGGTAAATAATCTTCAAATAGTGGAAAAATCAGATGGATCCCTTCGTTTGTGTCTTGATCCACGACCATTAAACGCATGCATCCGTCGACCACATTTTTCAATTCCAACTGCTGAGTCTATTACTAGCCGGCTGGCAAATAAATCGGTGTTCACAGTCATGGATTTGAAGAATGGATTTTGGCAGCTGGAATTGGATGATGAGAGTTCTAATTTGACTACGTTTATTACTCCGTTTGGTCGTTTTAAATGGCATAGAATGCCATTTGGGATAAGCAGTGCCCCCGAACTATTTATGAAAAAAATGGTGCAGTTGTTTGGTGATATTCCTGGGGTTGAAATTTACTTTGACGATTTGTTTATTTCAGGCAAAAACAATGTTGAACACGATCGAACACTTCTAAAGGTAATAGAAAGGGCGAGGGCTAATAATATCAAATTTAACATGAACAAGCTGCAGTATAGGCTAAATAAAGTTCAATTCATGGGACAGTTAATTTCGAAAGGCAGTATAAAGCCGAATGATAAATACCTGAAAGCGATGGAAGACCTTCCAGTGCCTGAAGATAAGAAAGGCGTTATGAGATTACTGGGGGTTTGTAAATATCTCTCAATATTTATACCAAATCTATCTATTGTGACTTCGAACTTGAGAAATCTTACAAAATCAGGTACAAAGTGGGTATGGACCGAAAATCACCAAAAAGAGTTTAATAACTTAAAAAATACATTTAGTCAGGCTCCAGTTCTGCGTATGTTTGATCCGCAAGAACCTTTGGTAATTCAGGCTGATGCCTCTAAAGATGGAATAGGATGCGTATTGTTGCAGCGAGGGCACCCAATCGCATTTGCATCACGGAGCTTATCGGCAAGTGAGCAGAAGTGGGCCCAAATTGAAAAAGAGCTTCTTGCCATAGTTGTTGCATTTGAAAAATTTCATTTTTATGTATATGGTCGTGAAGTAGAGGTTCAGTCTGATCATAAACCACTCGAAACTCTTGTCAAGTGGGAACTAGATAAAGTCACGGTAAGATTACAACGGATGTTTTTGTTTCTGTTAAAGTATCCCGGTCTTAAAATCAAATATGTTACAGGAAATCAACTCTTACTTGCGGACTGCCTTTCAAGAGCGTCTTTAAATTCAATGGGGGAGAAATCAAAATTAAATTATGTTGTCCATAGCCTAGTTAGGGAAGTATGCATGTCTGAAAGAAATAAATTTAATTATCAATTAGCAACAAAAGAAGATGAAATACTGAGTCGAATTCTTGAATACCACGAGAATGGGTGGCCAGACTACAAGAAACTTAGTGTTGAGTGTAAAAAATTTTACAAATTAAAAGATTATTTATGCGTTAATGACAACCTTTTATTTTTCGGAGACAAGTTAGTAGTTCCATTTAGGGTTAGAAGTCAAGTTTTAAAAATGTTGCATGAATCGCATTTAGGTATAGAGAAGACACGAATGCGTGCTCGTAGAATGTTTTATTGGCCAAGTATGTCAAAAGACATAGAAGATAATATCCAAAGGTGTCGTATCTGCGAAAAATTGAGGTATAGTAATCAAAAAGAACCACTTATGCAGTATGAGTCACCTGAGTTTGCTTGGGAAAAAATTGCAATGGACATTTTCGAATATGGGGGTAAATCGTACTTGGCTTTAATTGATGCATATTCCAACTGGTTGTGCGTTGAAAAGCTTCGAGAAAAGTCAATTGATCATATTATAAATACAATTAGATCTCAAATATTTGAGAAATTTGGTGTTCCGTCTGAAATCCGCTCAGACAACAATCCATTTAATTGTCGCAGGTTTCGGGAATTCGCGGAAGATTTTAATATAAGGCTTGTGTTCTCTAGCCCCCGGTATCCACAGAGTAACGGATTGGCAGAGAAAGGAGTGGCTATTGCCAAACGATTATTAAAGAAAAGTATTGATGAATGTAAGGAAAAAGAGTTTCAGTATAGAATTCTTGAGTATAATGCAACACCATTAGCAAACATGTTGCTGTCACCTGCTCAACTTTTCATGGGTAGAGAGATTAAAACTAAAATTCCAACTACTAGGAGCAACTTAAGACCGCATGATGTTAGTACAAAGGAAGTTTTAACACGCATAGAAAAGAAAAAGAATCTTCAAGCTAATTATTACAATAGAAAATCAAAACAACTATCCAACTTGAAAGAGAATGACAAAATAATGTTTAGAAAAGATGAAAAAGATTGGTTGCATGGTACTATTTCGGAAAAAGTAAATGAACGATCATACATAATTAATGATAAAGCGGGTAAGGAGTTTAGAAGAAATAGACGACACATTAGAAGATCGTTGAACGACGCCCCAACAAATGTTTTAAATGACGACATCTATACTGGCAACGATAATACCGATGGCAATCAAAACGAGACTAGTAACTCCTACGAAACCAAACAAGGCCAACAAGAAGGCCAGTCAAATGGTGTTATCGGTGGCGGTATAGCTGACAGTCTTGAAAGTCATGATATCATTGATGGCGGTGTAATTGATGTACCCGATCGGCCAAGTAGAATAATAACTAGGTCAGGAAGAGTTGTAAGAGCACCTGAGCGCTACGGGCAGCTTGTGTCTCATTAAAATTATAGGAATTTATAAATACATATTTATATAAATATAATTGCATAATTACATTAAATTTTATATACAAAATTTGTCCATTTTGAATTACTCATTAATTGGGATATAATTATACATTAAAAAAAAAAAAAAAAAAAAAAAAAAAAAAAAAAAAAAAAAGCATTAACCTTTATATACAAAATTTGTCAATTTTGAATTACTCATTAATTAGTATCTATATTATACATTAAAAAAAAAAAAAAAAAAAAAAAACAAAAAAAAAAAAAAAAATGTATAGCATGTAAGAATAATTGTAAAGCCTGTCCGGTCATCTGGCAATGCTGTATTATATTCACCACACTCGTTGGTTATAAGAATGCTAGACGAATGCATGGGAGAAGATGACTTGGCAGTCTAGGAGATAAGATTGTGAAGTACAGAAATAAAGACTTAAAAGCATACAAAATGAAACAAATGGACCTGAAATGGGCCCCAGTTTGGGTCTACATTTTGCTATAAAACGACAACAGGTGGCAACAACTCTAACAACTTTGAGAAGGCTCGAAAAGTTACATATAATTTTTAGTATACTGTCGCTTTCTATTGCGTTTATGCTTAAAACCTTGATATTTCGTTGCTCTTCCAACGTATCTATTTCGATGGGTTGATCTGGAAGATCGAATACCCATTTTTCCTGTAGAAATTCTGGACCATTCCACCACGATTTAAGTGATTCCAGTTCGGATGGAAATACTCCCCTGGACGCTAGATCGGCTGGGTTATGAAGCGTTGCGACATGTCCCCAGCAATCGATCCCCACTAACCGCTGGATTTCCGACGAACGGTTGGATACGAACGTGGTCCATCGAGCGGGAGTGGCGCGTATCCAGGCCAATGCAATTGTGGAATCTGTCCACTCATAGATTTTGACATCAGGAATTAGCAGAACTTCCTTGGTGTATTGTAATAACTCTGCCAAAACTACTGCACCACAAAGTTCCAGACGAGGTAAGGTTATCGTTCGCTGATTTGGCGCTACTTTTGTCTTTGACAAAATAAGATTGACGTGAATTTTGCCTTCACTATCCAAAACACGTACGTAGACTGCTGCACCGTAGGCCTTCATAGATGCATCGCAAAACCCATGCAGCTCGATCGATTTGTTGGTCTTGCTCATCTGGGTCCATCTTGGAATCCGAAGCTTCTCGATCAGATGGAGTTCTCGAAAAAAAGCATCCCAATCTTTCTTCAAAGCAGCTGGAATTGGTTCATCCCAGTCACATCCAAGCTCCCATAATCGCTGCATCATTAGTTTTGCGGTGATGACACATGGTGAGATCCAGCCCAAAGGATCAAACAATTTGGCTATAGTTGACAGCATTGATCTTTTTGTGGTTGATTCCGTTGCAGATTGTAGATTTTGATACGAGAAGAAGTCATCGATGGGAAACCACTTGATACCTAACGTTTTGACGTGATTTGCTAGATTAAGCGGAAGTTCAAAATCAAGTTCCCTATCCTTAACTGGGATATCTTCGATGAGTTCTCTCCTGTTACTCGTCCACTTTCTGAGGTTGAGTCCCGCTGTTGCCAAAAGTTGCTTTGCTTGATCACGTTTCGTTCTCGCTTCTTCAATGGTGTCCGCTCCACTTATCAGATCGTCGACATACATATCTTCACGAACAACCTTCGCCCCCTCCGGAAAATTTTCGCTCTCATCATCAGCGACCTTTTTCAAAATTTTGATTGCAAGGTATGGTGCACTCGCTGTACCAAAAGTTACCGTTTTCAATTTGAAAATTTTCACAGGTCCGGTCTTCTCATCTCTCCACAGGATTAACTGATAGTATCGATCTGCTTGATTGACCCAAATTCGCCGATACATTTTTTCAATGTCGGCGGTGAAAGTAACTCGATGAGTTCGAAATTTCAGCACCAGATCAATTATACTTGATTGTAATTTTGGACCGACAAGCAACCAATCGTTAAGGGATTTGCCATCCGTAGTTTTCGCTGCAGCATCGAACACCACTCGGAGTTTGGTAGTAGAACTCGCTTCTTTGAAAACCGCATGATGTGGTAAGAAATAATGGGGTGTCTAAAACCGCATCATTACCATCTACCTCTTCCATTTGACCAAGTTCTTTGTATTCTTGGATACATTTCTTGTAGCCTTCAGAAAGTTTCTCATTTGAATCTAGCCTCTTCTCCAGATGAAGAAATCGCCGTAAGGCGTTTTGCCGACTCGATCCCATTTCTGGATAGCCTCCACCTCTGAGTGGTAACTTCACTTGATAACGTCCATCAGCTAAACGTGTTGTATGTTGATTAAAGTGATCGTCACACGCAATATCTTCTTCAGTCTCTTGCTTCTGAAAAGGTGTCTCTTCAATAGTCCAAAATTTCTCTATTTGGGAACTCAGATCCGTTAGTTGAACAAAGCTTCGGACTTGTTGTGGAATTTCGGCTGAAACTTTCCCAAAGACAATCCATCCCAGTTCGGTGTTTTGAGCTACAGGTCCATTTCCATCTTCTGGACGTCTTATTTCAGGAAGAAATATTTCGGCACAAACTTCACTTCCGAAAAGTAAGTCTATAGATGCAGGTTCATACAGATGACGATCAGCTAACACAAGACCTTTCAAATGTTTCCAAGTGCCAGTTACCACTCGCTGGGCCGGGAGATGGCCAGTCAACGACTTAAAAACCAACACCTGAATGGCAGTCTCGAACGTCGAGTGACGGGAAGCAAATCTTACTTCGACGGAGTGTTGCGCAGTGCCGTTGTTGACCAACCCTAACCCAGATACCTTTACATTTGTACGCCTTCGCTCCAATTTCATAAGTTGTGCCGCTGCTTCAGTGATGAAAGACTTTTCCGACCCTGTATCAATCAGAGCACGTAAAAGACGAATCTTACCATCTGCTGCTCGAACCTTTACCACCGCTGTCGCCATGAGCACCTGGTGTGCGTAACCACCTTGCGACGAGTGGTAACTAAAAGAGTGTCCTACCGATGGCTGAAAGACAGGCGCATTCGGATTTATGGATGTCTGAAAAGTTTTCGCTTGAGACGAAGACGCGCCTGAACTGGTTGCAGGAAATTGTTGTACATGTCTGTTGCTTGAAGATTGTTGCTGTTGTTTGTCATGTAGCAGCGAATGATGTCTTTGTTGGCAAAAGTAACATGAAGTGAGACTGTAGCATGTTCCAACAAGATGTCCATAAGACAAGCAATTTTCGCATATCTTCAGCCTAGAAACAGTTTCTTGACGACTTTTCACATCCATGTTGAGGAATTGTTGGCATTTTCTCAAAGTGTGCTTACCTGGACTGCACAGCTTACAGATCAGTTGCTCCACGGTGTTGTTCCTGTCTACGGTTTGATTCCTGTCTCCGGTGTGGTTCCTGTCTACTGGCTTGGATGGCTGTTTGACGACTTGATTTGCGTGCATAACCTTCGCCTTAACAGGTTGAAAACGAGGCCTTGTTTTGACGTGTGGCTCTTCTTTACTCTTGTATGCAGCTTCATGTTCCTGTTGGCCCATCACTTCAAGAGTTCGGAAACGGATCTCCAAAAACTCGGTAAATTCTTTAAACGTAGGCAAATCTTTCCTATTACCAAGTTTTTCTTCCCATAGGTGTTGACAAGAATGCGGAAGTTTCTGGAAAAGAAACCAAATAAGGACGGTGTCCCAGTAAGACACAGGCACATCCATTTTCTCTAGCGCGAGAAAACATTCTCTGGTGGTGTACAGCAGATCTTTGATACCCGTGGCAGTCTCACGAGTCAAGGATGGTTGACCAAAAAGTTCTTGCATTTGTGTGTGCACCAAAATGCGCTTATGGTCGTATCGATCATTTAATAACTCCCAAGCCTTATTGTAATTGGCAGCCTCAACAGCAAAATTCTGCAGAAACCGATCTGCATCACCTGTCAAGCATGATTGCAAGAAATGCAGCTTGTCGATCTCATCAAGACTGTTGTTGTTGTGGATTAGAGACCTAAACCTGTCATGAAAAGCACGCCAGGTAGTATACGAACCGTCGAATTTAGGTAAATCTATCCGTGGAAGTCTTATTCCCGAATGAGCTGATGTACCAGCTGTATTTTGAGGCGTAGCACCCAAGTTTGGAGCGTTAGTAACGATCGTTGCCCATTTTTCAATTACTTCCAACAGCTCAATACGATACTCCAGGTAAATTTCATCTATTTGTTCATAAACTACCTTTAATTCCTCTTCTTCCATGCTCTCTTCCAGCATTCCACCTCCAACGATCGCTTCATAATACGTTTTTGCCGATGACATGTCCTCTTCTAGCTTGCTTAGACGAGCCGACGCATACGCCTTCGTTCGACGTTCTTTTGAGGACTTTTTAAAATTGGTAAAATCCTTTATAATTTTTGCCAAGAGGTCTTTTTGCAACTGACCGTACTTGAAATTCTTGGTCTCACCCATAATAATATTTATTTCTTTTTATATTAACAGAAATACGACGAAAATTAATCAGACAAGTTTACGACACGTAAAGCAAAAAACTTACTGCTTGTCTGCAACTGTTGCTGCTAATGCTGCTGCTACTGCTGCTACTGCTGCTACTGCTGCTACTGCTGCTACTGCTGCTACTGCTGATACTGCTGCTAACGCTGCTTCTCCCAACGCCAAAACTGCTGATCGAATACTTATGTCGATTTGTAGTGTCTCCTCTGGACACTTGTTTAGAAATAAGTTAAATTAAACCACTTTTTAAACGAAAACACTTGTTAAGAACAAAGTATATTTTAAGTTTATTTAATTAATGTTAAGCAACGAAAAAACTACTTTTTAAATGTACTTTTAAGTCACTAAATGCAGATTGTAAAATCTTTTTCCATATGGGGGTATATACCGCACACACTTTTAATGTTTTTAATGTTTATCTTGTTAAAACTGATTTAGGCCAGAAGGACCAAATGTTTTGACTTGACTAAGTCGTAAATAATTAAAAACCAAAAATTACTTGAAATAAAAGCGAAAAAATAAAATGAAACACTTTTCTTTGTGACACTTTCAATTATATTCTTGTATATAATTTTCACTCCGAATATCTTTGATCTGACCTCTAATCGTTTACATATTTACATTTCATTGGAAGTTAATTTTAAGTATTGTTCCATTAATTATTTTATTTGAACATTTATAATATTTTATATTTCAATGTACTTTCGTACAAGAGGGTAGAGATGTAAGGGGATATGTGGGAGTTAAATTAAAAGAAGGAGGAGTTGTAATTGAAGGTTGAGAGGGATAAAGGGAATGAGAATGTACAAAGTTACTATACGGCCTGTTGGAGGGATTATGAGTTGGAGGTTTGGTAGAGGGATGGGAGGCATTGGTATCAATTTTAAAAGAAACTCGTTTGGGTTGAGGGGACGGAAGAAGCTTAGGGTTAACAATTGGTTTTGCATTTGAAAAATTGACATTATTAATTGGTAAGTGTCTTATAAGGTTGGCAGCATCGTCACGCAAGTAAGATTTCAAGTAATGAAATTTGTGCGTTGGACTAAGATTAACCTAAGTGTCAACTGACCCGAGGAAGATGTCGCGAAAAGTTGGCCAATCTTTATAGTCGCCACTAAATATAGGCACAACAATTTTCGGAAGCTTTGTAGTGTTTTCAATGTGTTGACTGAACGACGGCACCGACGACGACAAGTTTAATTTTTCAAGAAAAGCTGACTGTTGTTCAGCTAAACGATCAATGGCTGAAGCATCAGCTCTTGTTAACGAATTACTCAACTGCTCTTTATCGCGAATAGCTTTAACGAGTTTGGCTTTTGAAGCAAAATACTTGGATTCGTATTCCGAAAATTCGATTTCAAGTTCCTGAACTTCTTCTTGTTCTGAATTTCCAATCAGGTCATTATGAAGAAAAGAGAATTCAGACCATGTGGTCTCAAGGTTGGTTAACCTAATTTCCAACATCTCAACCGAAGTAGTTTCGCCGATTTTCTCTTCGAAGATCGCTGCACGTGTTAGACGCCCTTTAGCATTACCGCGCTTAGTTTTTAAAGCAGTTGCCATTGAACAAGAACGAGATTGTCTATTTTCACGTAAATTTAATTCCGACTAAAATCGCAAAGTCACGAACTCCATGTGCCCTAGCACGGATTAATATAACTGATTAATCACCCAAATTTTAATAAAACGTTAGTTAATTAATAAACCGTTCGATAGTTGAGCCACTGTTTAAATTGAACCCCCGATTGTGTTCATTTATTAGATATATAATTATATATATATATGTTTATGAATATTTGTCACTACAGCAGTTTATAAATGTCAAAATTAAACAAAATCATTTACTCGGTTTTCATAATATTTGATTTTAATATTTGCCAGATTGTTCAAATAATCCGGCTCGAAGGACCAATGTTTCGAATGAAAAGAAATAAATGAATTTTAACACAATGGTTTTTTCAATAGGATTAACAAAATTTATTTAATATGTTACCAGGTTCTGCTTCCGATCTGCTGCGGTTGATAGTTCGAATGTAAAGAGATCGATGCTTAAGAAATGTTCTACTTGAAGGTACAGCGAACGATCGATCAAAGCAGAATGGAAAATAAGCGGAACTTTACATTTGATCTGTGTACATGTGTGTACAATGTACATACTATTAATGCTTAGGCAGGAGCGCTAACAATTGATTTAAAGTACCAAGTTCAATTACATGTACAAGATAACATGACGTGAATATTTTTACAGTGTGTTTGACAAGCATGTAATGGACTGTATGAATTTACTAATGTATTGTAATGAACACCCAACATTTATACCAATTTCCTAATCGAAAACGTTTAACCGAAAACACAACTGGCAACACTATAATGGAATGGTATAAATGACAGGCATTGCTTGTAAGCCAGTGTGTGTGAGTGTAGAGATGCTTGACAGCAAACGTGGAAACCATGGAGAAGAAACTGGAACGCTCTAGATGAGTGTTGTTCTATATAAATAGGCCGCTGACGCAACGAGCAGTTTAGTTTTGATTATAGAGTGATAAAGTTAAGAGTGAATTGTTATGAACAAGTGATAGTCCAAAAGTCGAGTTGAGATCAAATAAAGTATAGATACTGAATGAAAGTGGTAGAAATAAATCGAAAAGTGAAGTTTTATTTTGCGAACTAAGCGCACGTTACATTGGTGTCAGAAGTGTAAATAAAACTTATTTGACTAGTAAAGTGTAAAAAAAAAAGAAGTTAAATACAGTGAAAATGGGTAAGTTGTTGGAAGAGCTCAACTGCATTGAGCTTAAAAGTTAGTTAGGTAAGCGGAATCTTTCTAGAGCGGGATCGAAAAATTAGCTCGTCTTGCGCTTGCGCAACTATTTGGAACAGCAAGGGGAAGACGTAAACACTTTTGTTTTTGAAACAGAAGTGGAGGGAGAGGAAGTAAGTGAAACTGTAGATTTTTCTAGTATGATGAAACTTTTGTTAGAACAGCGAAACGAGCAAAAGAAGGAACAGCAGAATGTTCTCGAGCAACTTGAAACACAAAGAAACGAACAAAAGAAGCTGATTGAAGAACAACGAAACGAGCAAAAGGTGGAACAACAGAATATTCTCGAAAGACTTGAGGCGCAACAGAATGTTTTGGAAGGTCAGAAAAACATTCTAGAAGGCAAATTGGGTAACATTGAGAAAAATGTATGTGCCCTAGACGAACGCGTTGAAGGTGTGGAAAAACAGCTTTCTGTTGTAGAGAATCGTTTGGAAAGCCGATGCGATAAACAGTTCTCTGTTCTGACCAAGGAATTGGACCAGATCCGGAAAATCAAAGTTCGAGAATCTGCTGGAGAGTTTGCAAGGAACAGTCGTCTTGGCCAGTTTACAAGAGACAATTTGAGGCAGCCACGACAACAAATGGCTGGGATGACAAAGACAAGTACATTGCACTGACTCTTGCTCTTAGAGGACCAGCAGCTGAATTACTTCAAACAGTTCCAGCTGGTAAGGCGATTTCAGTTCTCTCGTGGCAGCTATAGATAAATGCTTTGGAGATAGCCACTTGAAAGAAGTCTTCCGAGTCCAACTCAATAACAGAGTCCAGAAAAGGGCTGAAAGTCTACAGCAGCTCCAAGCAGACGTCGAAAGACTGGTTCACCTGGCATACCCGGATGCTGGAGAAGAAATCATCAACCAGCTTGCTGTTGAGTCCTTCGTTCGTGCCATTTCGGATATAAATCTTCAGAGGTCTGTGCGAACTGCTAGAACACGTACTCTTTCTGAAACTTAAGCATTCGCATTGACAATTGAAGCAGCAGAACAGGCTTCTCGTGGAGTACATCGACTTAGAGAAGCGATAGTCGAAGAATGCTCGTCCCAAAGAGCTGAAATACAAAAGAACCAGCGGAGCGGACTAGCAAGATGTTGGAACTGCAACAAGACCCGGCACTTACAGCGTCAATTTTGACTACCACCAAATAAAGCCGCTTGTCAACATTGTGCAAGAAAGAGATCCAACCCAGAGCAAGGTAACAACAACACCAACGTTGCCTATCAATCTGTTTCCCATCAGGGAAACGAGTAAGAACCAACTTCGAGGGGCAGAGGCTGGTTTCTTGTATCGATGGCCCCAGAACCACCATCCAGGTCTCTCAGACCAAACGAGACAACAAAAGTGTGACTGTGGAGACTACTATTAACGGGAACAAACATGTGGCTACCATCGACACCGGTGCCACAGCATCCATAGTACGTCGAGACCTGGTAAAAACGACGTGGCTTCATAACACCAATAGCTACCGTCGAAGAACCGCAACGGGAGAAGCAGCAAGAGTATATGGAGATGTGTGTCTTAAAATCCGACTGGTTGATCTAGTGTTTACTCATCAATTCCTGGTGGCAGATATATGTGACGAGTGCATCATTGGAATCGATTTTATGAAACAGCACGGAGTTATTTTGGATATCGGTAATCAAGTTTTGAAATACCAAAATAAAGAAATTCCAATGACCTATTCGAATGAAAATACGTAAACACTGAGGACTGTCATCACGGAAGATCTGATCCTGCCTCCTTCTTCTGAAGTGTTCGTTTGGACAAAGCTTGAAGGTGAGTTTGGAAGCCTTCGATACCTCATGGTGGAACCAGACCCAGAGTGTTCCTCCCAAAGCGTCATCATTGGGAAAACTCTGGTAGCACCGAAAAACAAAATGGTCCCCGTACGATTACTAAACACCAGACCGTACGATGTAAGGTTGAAGAAAGGAGAAGTCGTTGGACGTTGCGAATCGGTTGCAGCAATTACGAAGATCACAGACGAAGCCCCGAGAAAAACTATAACTCCGGAGGAGCTCAAAACCATCAGAGCTAGAATACTGAATTCATCCAACCTTGATCACCAACAAACAAGGATGGCTGAAAATCTCCTACAAGAGTACACTGACATCTTCGCATCGCAAAAGGGACAATATGGTAGGACACAGTTGGTGCAGCATCGCATCAACACAGGAGATGCAAGACCGATTCGTCAACCCGCAAGACGCCTTCCACTGGCCAAAGAAGGTGAGGTTGAGGAAATGATAACAGCAATGAAGAAGGACGGTCTTATTGAAAATTCCAAAAGTCCTTGGGCTTCACCAGTGGTGCTAGTGATAAAGAAAGAAGAAGCCGAAGGCTGAATGATGTGACTAAAAAGGACAGCTATACCCTGCCGAGAATCAGTGATACCCTGGATGCTATGGAGGGAGCCCAGTGGTTTTCGACGCTGGACTTGAAGAGTGGATATTGGCAAGTTGACATCCACCCTGATGATCGGGAAAAGGCGGCGTTTTCTACAGGTAATGGGCTCTGGCAGTTTAAAGTTATGCCGTTTGGGCTATGCAACGCTCCGGCAACATTCGAGCGTTTGATGGAGTGTGTTCTTCAAGGACTGACGTGGAAAGCGTGCCTTGTCTACTTGGACGATGTCATTGTTTACGGGAAAACATTTGACCAACATTGCAAGAACCTAAAAGCCGTGTTTCAGAGACTTCGAGAGGCTAACCTTAAACTGAATCAAGAAAAATGTGCACTTTTCAAAACCGAAGTTAAGTATTTGGGACACATCATCTCTTCCCAAGGAGTGAAGACTGATCCTGAAAAAGTTGAC
This sequence comes from Melanostoma scalare, assembly GCA_949752695.1. Taxonomy (NCBI): domain Eukaryota; kingdom Metazoa; phylum Arthropoda; class Insecta; order Diptera; family Syrphidae; genus Melanostoma; species Melanostoma scalare. The sequence continues at coordinate 150,407,479 of OX456985.1, read as the reverse complement.
TCCGTCAAAAATTGGCCAACACCACAGGACAAACATCAACTCCGAAGCTTTCTTGGTCTTGCCACATATTACCGACGTTTCGTTAAGAACTTTGCTGGAGTTGCAAAGAGTTTGCATCAGCTCACCGAAAAAGGGAAGCAGTTTAAATGGTCAGGTGAGTGTGAGAAATCTTTTCAGGAACTCAAATACCGCCTTTGTAACGCTCCAGTGCTGGCACATCCAACACCTGGCAAAACATTCATCATCGACGCAGATGCATGCAACGTTGGAATCGGGGCGGTAGTATCCCAAGTGCATGATGGCGAATAGAAAGTGGTGGCATATTGCAGTAAGGTCCTCTCGAAGCCTGAAAGAAACTACTGCGTGACCAGAAGGGAACTGCTAGCTCCTATCTTGGCAACAAAGCACTTCCATAAGTACATCTATGGACAGAAATTCCTTCTGCGGACAGACCATGGTGCTCTGAACTGATTGTTGAACTTCAAAAATCCAGAAGGTCAAGTCGCAAGGTGGATAGAAAGACTGCAGGCTTATGATAACCAGATTCAACACCGCAGAGAAAAGCTGCACTCAAACGCCGACGCATTGTCCCGAAGACCTTGCAAAGAGGATTGCAAGCATTGTAGGCGACAAGAAAACAAAGAAAATATTACCGCTCAGCGACTAAGAGCTGACCCCATATGCGGATGGAGCAATGAGGAAGTGAGGACCGCTCAACAGGGGGATCCAGATATCGAACCCATTCTCGCATGGAAAGAAAATGAAGAGAAACCTGAATGGGAAGACATTTCTGACAGGAGTCCAGTTCTCAAAGCCTATTGGGCACAGTGGGACTCACTATATGTGCAAGAAGGTGTCCTCAGGCGAAGATGGGAGTCCGCTGACGGTAAATCATATGTGATGCAGCTGATCGTACCGCAATCGAAAGTCAGTTAAGTTCTTCGGGAGATGCACGACGGACCGTCTGGAGGTCACCTGGGAGTTAACAAAACACTGGAGAAGGTGCGACATCGGTTCTACTGGTGACATGCTAGAGATGACGTGGAGAAGTGGTGCCGAACATGTGACAAGTGTGCTGCAACCAAAGGACCTGGTAGGAAGATTCAAGGTAAGATGCATCAGTACAACGTTGGATCGCATTTTGAGAGGATTGCAGTAGATGTGGCTGGGCCTTTTCCAGAGACCAACGCTGGAAACAAGTACATTCTGGTTGTAATGGACTATTTTAGCAAATGGCCTGAGGCGTATGCCATCCCAAATCAAGAAGCCAAAACGGTGGTCGACCAGATTGTGTTTAACTGGGTAAGTAGGTTTGGCGTACCTATGGAACTCCATTCCGACCAAGGGAGGAACTTCGAGTCAAACATCTTCCAAGGAGTGTGCGGACTACTTGGCATCAAGAAGACCAGAACCACACCGCTTCATCCACAATCTGATGGGATGGTTGAAAGATTCAACCGGACCTTGAAAGAACACCTCACCAAGGTCGTAGGCGACTACCAAAGAGACAGGGATAGGCACGTCAAGCTATTCCTGATGGCCTACAGAAGTGCAGTACATAGCTCGACAGGACAAATACCATCTGACATCCTGTTCGGGAAAACCATGCGGCTGCCCAGCGAACTTAAATTTGGTTGCCCCACAGAGGAGCCACAGGACACGAACGAGTATGTGGATGACCTCAAGGAGAGACTCGCTGACATCCATAAAAGAACAAGGGAACGGATGAAAACCTACAGCGACCAGATGAAGACACGGTACGACACCAAAGCGACAACGGCAGGATTCCAAGCAGGAGATCGTGTGTGGCTTTATAATCCTCATCGTCAAAAGGGATTGTCACCGAAACTTCAGCAGAACTGGGAAGGTCCTTATGCTGTTGTCACGAGGATTAACGACGTGGTTTACCGCATCCAAAGAGGATTAAGAGGCAAGTTAAAGTTAAAGTTAGTGGCGAGGCTGCAGATGGAATTATTCGGGACGAACAATCTTAAGGAGGGGGCAGTGTAATGAACACCCAACATTTATACCAATTTCCTAATCGAAAACGTTTAACCGAAAACACAACTGGCAACACCATAATGGAATAGTATAAATGACAGGCATTGCTTGTAAGCCAGTGTGTGTGAGTGTAGAGATGCTTGACAGCAAATGTGGAAACCATGGAGAAGAAACTGGAACGCTCTAGCTGAGTGTTGTTCTTTATAAATAGGCCGCTGACGTAACGAGCAGTCAGTTTTGATTATAGAGTGATAAAGTTAAGAGTGAATTGTTATGAAAAAGAGATAGTCCAAAAGTCGAGTTGAGATCGAATAAAGTATAGATACTGAATAAAAGTGGTAGAAATAAATTGAAAAGTGAAGTTTTATTTTGCGAACTAAGCGCACGTTACAGTATGATGGTTGAATGTTAATTATTATTGGATTGATTGAAAAGGCATGATTTATATAAGTAATCCATATATAGATCAATGATTCCTAAACACCTAGAATCGGCGTAGCTCTTTTATACAGGTCGGGACACTTAATTCTTGAACAGCTCGGATCTTCTCAGGATCGGTATGGATTCCGTCTCTACTAACTACATGTCCCAGGAGTTTTAGACTCTGGCGACAGAAGTTGCATTTTTCCGCGTTTATTTTCATGTTAGCTTCTCGTAGCTTCTTGAAGACTTCAGATAAATGTTGTAAGTGTTGTTCAAAAGTTTGACTCACGATTATAATGTCGTCTAAATAGAGGAAAACATGGTCCATCATGTCTGCTTCGAAAACTGAGTCCATGGCTCTTTGAAATGTTGCACCTGCTGAATGCAACCCAAACGGCATCACGTTCCACTCGAAAATTCCTCTTCCAGGCACAGTGAATGCGATAAACGGTCGGCTCTTTGGGTCAAGAGCAATCTGCCAATAACCTTGTTTTAAGTCGATCGTGGAGATAAACTTGGCGTCGCGTAGTTTGTCGAGTATGGCCGATATATATGGCAAGGGGTAGGCATCCTTATAAGACACCTCGTTGAGCTGTCGGAAAGCAATACATAATCTCCATGAACCCTCTTGCTTCCGCACAAGTACGATGGGTGAGCTATATGGGCTTTTTGAGGGTCTGATAACCTGAGACTGTATTGAGTGGTGCTACTCGGGTTTTGGACATCAGTAAATGAGTGTAAATGCAGTCGTTATTATCTAAAACCCTAAGATACACTACAGCTCCATAAGCCTTGATGGAAGCATCGCTGAAACCATGTAGTTCCAATAGTTGTTCTTCTCCATGGGTGTTTATCCACCTAGGTATGCGAATATCACCTAAACTAGTCAGTTCTTCTTGGAACGATGACCATTCCAGTTGTAATTCCGTTGGAGTCGTTTCGTCCCATGACAGACCACGCAGCCATAATTGCTGCATAATTATTTTTGCCTTTACTGTGCAGGGTGAAATCCATCCCAAAGGGTCGAAGAGCCGTGCGATCGTCGAAAGTATTGTGCGTTTTGATACTACTTTTTCAATTTCAATTCGTTTAAACGAAAATGAATCAGCCGATGGATACCAGCTGATACCTAATGTTTTCGTGTGTTCTACTTGTTCTGACGCACCAAATGTAAGTGACACACTTGTCTCCCGATCTTCCATCGGTATAGGGTTTAAAAATTCTTCGGAGTTGCTCATCCATTTTCGAAGATGAAAACCATTCGAAGACAATAACTTTGTTTTTTCATTGTATTTTTTCATCGCGATTTCGAGAGAGTCTGCACCAGATACCAGGTCATCGACGTACATGTCGTTGCGAACCATTTGTGCAGCGAGTGGATAAGTTGCTTCCTCATCGGTGGCCAGCATCTTCAACGTTCGGTTTGCCAGGTATGGTGCAGGAGCTGTACCGAACATCAAAACTTTAACTTTATAAAGTTTAATGGGTGCCATCGGGTTTTCTCGCCAAAAGAGAAGTTGATAGTGCGCGTCTTGGGGATGTATTTGTATTTGACGGTACATTTTAGCTATATCGACCGTGAAAGTGATTTTATTGGCCCTCCATCTCAACACTATTGACGTAATATCCGTTTGAGTTTTTGGCCCAGTCAATAAATGGTCATTTAGAGACCTACCGTCTGAAGTTTTAAAGGCCGCATTGAAGACCACTCGCAGCTTGGTGGTTGTACTGGACTCCTTTATGACGGCGTGATGTGGCACGACGTAGTGATACGGTGACAAAAGTGTTTTATCTTGATGCTTATCAACTTCTTCCATCTGATCAAGTTCCAGATACTCCGCTATACACGCATTGTATTCTTTATGCAGTGCTGGGTGTTGGAAATTCACTAGCAATAATAACATTTTTCACTTTGATAGTTTTCCACTCTAATATATTTGCTTTAATCACATACTCCTTGTTTAAATTGTTTGTGAATTCTTCTATTTAAAATATTTTCTATTCATTCTAAATTCGTCTTTCAATCAATAAACTTTGTTACCTTGTTTCTTGTTATTCAAACGTGATTTTTCTTTGGCTCAAATAAAAGTTTCACAGGTTATGGGCCCAGAACCAAGAGTTCCATTGTGTTAATATTGAGCTGTTTATTTGAAAAATATTAAGGTTTTTTGAACTGTTTGAATTGGGTAAGATTTCGTTTTAAAGAATTGTTTTGAATTGAAATGGCTGCGACGATATTTAGTTCCTCACGTATGGAGTTGCTATCAAAGGAGAACTATGATACGTGGAGTATGCAAGCGGAGGCACTTCTTATCAAGAGCGATCTATGGGATTTTGTCAATGGTCAATCTATTAAACCAGAAGCAGATGATGCTTGTATTGCGGAATGGTGTAAGCAAGATCGAAAGGCCAAAGCTGACCTGATTCTGTCCATTCATCAATCAGAGCTGAAGCAGATTCGTGGATGTGAATCCTCGCGTGCAGTTTGGCTAAAATTGGAGTCAATTTATGCTTCAAAAGGTCCAGCCAGGAAGGCTACTCTGCTAAAGCAGTTAATGCTTCAAAAGTTGGATGATGGTGGTGATGTTAGGGAGCATATGGCAAAGTTTTTCGATGCGGTGGATAAGCTGGAAAGCATGAAGATTAAAATAAACGGTGATCTATTGTCAATCATGCTGTTGTATAGTCTTCCATCTTCATATGAAAATTTTCGCTGTGCAATAGAATCGCGTGATGAGTTGCCTACTGCTGAGGTGCTGAAAGTGAAAATTGTTGAAGAGTCTGAAGCACGAAAACAGACAACTGGAGGAGTTGTCATGGCCATGGCCGCCAGAAATAGAAAAGGTTTATTCCATCCTCCTCATAAACCTGAAAAATCATCATTGAAGATTGGCGATAAAATGATAAAATGCTTTAAATGTGGTATTTTAGGTCACAAAGCAAATGTTTGTCCTGATAAAAATTCGAGAAGAAAGCCTAAGCAAGCTGTTCACAACGCTGATGATTCTTTTGCTGCAAATCATTCTACAGCTATAGATGGTAGTTATATGTTCTGTGCAAAGTCTGAACCAACCAAGTTGTGGATTCTCGACAGTGGTTGTACGTCGCATCTTTGCGGTGATGAAAGTCTGTTCGAGTCTTTATGTGAATCACCGAAAGCAAAATTGAATCTTGCGAGTAATGCAACAACAGAAGTTAAAGGCAAAGGAGTTGTACATTTATCAGTTTCAAGTGATAGTGGTTCTCGTTTGATTGCTTTCAAGGACACGTTGTTTGTTCCAGAACTGCGGACGAATTTGATTTCGGTGGCAAGGCTGACAAATAAAGGACATGAAGTAAAATTCGGAAAAGATGGTGCTATTGTCGAGGCTAAAGATGGTACTATCAGTATGATTGCTGATAGAAGAGGTGACCTTTACATTGTTCGAGAGCATCCTGAATGTGCAAAAGTTGTTGTCCAGCCCGATTGCTCCGAACTGTTGAAGTGGCATGAAAGGCTAGGTCATTTGAACAGCAAAAATTTAGTAAAGCTGATTCAAATCGGTGTAGTGCCTGCGATTGAAACTAAAAATCACGAACAATTACTAAAATGTGAAGTGTGCTTAAAAGGAAAAATGGCAGTATTACCATTTCCAAAGTCTCGAGAATCTTGTAGAGAAATTTTAAAAGTAGTGCACTCAGATGTCGTCGGTCCATTTAAAAAGCAGTCACCAGACGGTGCAAAGTATTTTGTGACCTTTATAGACGAATGCACAAGGTGGTGCGAAGTCTATTTTCTTAAACAGAAAAGTGGTGTTTTTGAAGCCTTTAAACTATACCAAAGTCTAGTGGAAAAGCAAACAGGAACGAAGATAAAATGCCTGTAGTCAGATAATGGTGGTGAGTACTGCAATTCTAATTTTGATAAATATCTTCTAGATCAAGGTATTAAAAGAAGACTGACGATTCCTCACACCCCTCAACAAAACGGTTTAGCTGAGAGGATGAATCGGACGCTCATGGATTTGGCCAGATGTTTGATGCTACAGTCTGGATTGAGTGCTGGTTTTTGGTCTGAAGCAGTTGCCACGGCTTGTCATATTCGGAATCGTTGTCCAACAAGTAGTCTGAATGGGGAGATTCCATTTGTCAAATGGAATAAAACTAATCTGCGTCTTAATTACCTGAGGACGTTCGGCTCGAAAGTGCATGTTTTAGATAAGACTCCTGGGAAGGATAAGCTTTCGGCGAGATCTGTGGAAGGAGTATTTGTTGGATATCCTCGTGAAAGGAAAGGTTATAAAGTTTGGTTACCAAGTAAAAACCAAATTATCCATGCTCGTGATCTGAAATTCCTGGAAGTTAATCCACATGTTCCGACTGAACCTCCTGTGTTGGATGATCTGTTTGTTCTTTTTCAGAAGTCAAATACTGAACGAAACAGTCTATTAGGAGATGAAACTAAAAGTCCGTTGAAGCAGGAGGATGTTCAACCTGGAACACAAGAAACACCACAAACTGTTGAAAAGAGTTTAAGTAGAGCTCCTGGTAGACCTTGTCTTATTCGCACTGGAAGCAGAGGGCGACCGCAGAAGTTATTTCAAACTACGAAACCCGAGTCAGTAAAGGAAGAAGCAGAAAAACTCTATGGCCATAGTGAAACTGATGACGAAGATGATTCTTCACAGAATCATTTTGCTGGAATTGCTGAAATAAGTGTAGCAGATGCTCTGAACAGTGACGAAAGCGAGGAGTGGAAGGAAGCCATGGAATCTGAGTTGATTAGTCTTCTCAAAAATTGCACATGGGAAATTATTAAAAAAAATAAGAAGGAAAATGTTGTTGGATGCCGTTGGGTTTTGGCTAACAAGCATAACTCTGATGGCCAAGTGGAGAGAAGAAAAGCTAGAATTGTAGCTAAAGGATACAGCCAAATATTTGGAGTCAACTTTCATCAAACTTTTGCTCCCGTAGCAAGATTGGAAACGTTGCGATTGCTGCTGGCTCTTGCAGTCCACTTTATCTCAAAGTGTGGCAGTTTGATGTTGTCACTGCGTATTTGAATGGCACCCTAGACGAAGAAGTTACGATGAGAGTACCTGAGATGTTGAACGAATTGCTGCAAAGAATCATTTCAAAACAAGGAGAAAATTCAAACTTAGGAAAAAGAGCGAAGGATATGCTCACACGTTTGTGTAATGGAGGCAATGCATGCAGGTTGCGGAAGGCACTCTATGGACTACGGCAGGCTGGTCGTCAGTGGTATCTCAAACTAAAAGAAAAGTTATTGAGTTTGGGACTGAAGCCTACGGTTAATGAGCCATGTCTTTTTCAAAATGAATCTGAGGGTGAAATTGTGTTTGTTCTTATATATGTGGATGACAGATTGGTTGCGTCAAAAGATGTTAAGAAAAGCCTGGAATTGCGGAATCGTTTGCAGGAGTACTTTGAAATAAAAGATCTTGGCTTGGCAAATTATTGTCTTGGTTTGGAAATTAAACAACGTTCGGGTAAAATTGAGCTTTTCCAGAGAGGATATACGCTAGGACTTCTCAAACAATATGGAATGGAGAACTGTAATCCAGTGCTGACGCCTTCTGAAATGAACGTTAGTTTTGATAATGTCAAAAGTGATTCACTGGAAACGTTTCCATACAGAGAGTTGATCGGTAGCCTTATGTATTTATCAGTTGCTACCCGTCCGGATATTGCAAATACAATTTCGAGATTGGCGCAATTTACGAGCAATCCGAAGAAGAGTCATTGGGTGGCAGCAAAGCGTGTACTTAGATACCTTGCTGGAAGTGCAAACTGTGGACTTGTGTATACAAGAACTAATGAACGATTAATTGGATACACTGATGCAGACTGGGGCATCTGTACGATTGATCGTCGATCATATAGTGGGTACGCATTTTTACTTAGTGGTGCAGCAATATCGTGGAAGTCACAGAAACAACGTACCGTCGAACTTTCATCGACAGAAGCTGAGTACATAAGTCTTTCTGAGGCTTCGAAAGAAGCACTATACTTGAGGAGCATTTTTATAGAGCTGGGATTTTACGATTTTGTCGAAGCTATTATTTTTGTTGATAACCGTGGAGCACAGTGCTTGGCAAATGATCATGTGTTTCATGCACGAACAAAACATATCGACATACGACATCACTTTATTCGGCAATCGGTAATGGCTGGAATGTTTGAGTTACAACATGTACCTACTACTGAGATGTTTGCAGATGTTCTCACAAAGCCATTAACTCGAGAAGTTCACAGGAGATGTCTAGAAGGTCTTGGATTTGGGAAGATAAAAGAATTGAGTGCTTAACGTTATTCTTGAGAGGGCGTGTTGGAAATTCACTAGCAATAATAACATTATTCACTTTGATAGTTTTCCACTCTAATATATTTGCTTTAATCACATACTCCTTGTTTAAATTGTTTGTGTATTCTTCTATTTAAAATATTTTCTATTCATTCTAAATTCGTCTTTCAATCAATAAACTTTGTTACCTTGTTTCTTGTTATTCAAACGTGATTTTTCTTTGGCTCAAATAAAAGTTTCACACTGGGTTGGTGAGTAACCTCCTTTCCTGTTTATAATACATTTTAAAAACACTTTCTTAGAGCAGATGGCATTGCTGGGCGTTTATTTCCTTTGAAAGGAAGTGACACTTCAAAGCGCCCTCCTGGCACTCGCTTGGTGTTTTGTAAAAAGTGTTGTTCACACGTGACATCTTCCTCATCTTCTTGATTTTGATAAGGTAACTCCTCGATTTCAGAAAATTTCCTAAGTTGTGTTTCCACATCAACAAACTGGGTGTATACTTGTATATTTTGTGGTGTTTCCTTAGGAATTTTGCCAAGTATTAACCATCCAAATTGGGTTTTTTGTGCAATAGGAGAAATCGGATCCTCACCCCTAATTATGTGCGGTAAAACCATTTCACAGAGCACGTCGTTACCTAGTAACAAATCTATACCTGACGGTTGGTGAAAAGTAGGATCTGCCAACTTTAACCCTTGAATGTGTTTCCACTTGTTTGGAAATACTTGGTGGTTTGGCAAAATTCCTGTCAGTGTTTTAAAAACATAACCTCGTGTTGATGTTTCAGAGTTTGAATATTTTGAACCGAGGTGCAATTCGACATAGTTTTGACAAGAACCATTCTTTACTTGTCCTAAAACTGATATGTCAAGGGATGTGCGATTTGTCTTTAAATTTAAGATTTGTTCGGCTGATTCTTTTATGAACGTTGCTTGTGATCCAGGATCAACAAGCGCTCTCATGTTGAAGTATTCTCCACTAGCGGATTTTACTTTAATGATGGCTGTTGCGAGCAAGATCTGAGCGTCAGATTGCTGATTGTTGGCGTGAAAGCAATTTGCGCATGGATGTATTCCATTTCGCTCTTCCGAGGGTTGAAATGGTTGTGCATAGGGGTTTACTTGTGTTGTTACATGATTTGTTTGTGATTGCAATTGATTACGTGTACTTGGGTTTGAGTGAGTACATGAGTTTTGATTTGTGTTTGAGTGAGTATGGTTACTTGGGTGAGCTGATTGATTGCAACCATAAGTACTAGTGTTGTTTGGGTTGGATGAAAATTGGTTTGAATGCGAGAATGATTTTTGTGAGTTAGTATTGTGTTGTAATGAATTAGAATGAGCGAATGATTGTGAGCGTGAGTTATTGGGTTTTGTGTTGTTATTGTTGCCAAAATGCAGCAACGAATTGTGTGGCCTTTGACAAAAATGGCACGTTTTGTTACTAGGGCAACTATTTGTCCTGTGACTAAAGGCCAGACAATTAAAACAATTGCCAAATTGTTTAACTACTCATTGCCTTCCGTTCACGTCCATTTTTAAAAATTTAGCACATGTGCGTAATGAATGAACGCCGTTATGGCAAACTTTACATGTGAAGCTTTCGGTTGCTTCCGAATTGACATGGAAAACGTTCTTCGGGAATTTTTTCTGTGTCGTTGATGATGGTTTTCCACTCTTCTGCTGATCAACCATCTCCAGGGTTCTAAACTTTGTTTCTAAAAACTCCGAGAATTCCTTAAATGTGGGTATTTCTTTCTTTGTTCCCAGAGAATTCTCCCACAAAGATTGCACTTTTGTTGGGAGTTTTTTCAGCAACAAAAATTTGACGATAGCATCCCAATGTTGCACTGGCAAATCTAAATTGCGTAATGCATGCAAAATTTTTGTCGAACCGTCTAACAACTCACGGATGTGTTTTGCATTTTCTTCATGGACTACTGGTAGATCGAAAAATAATTTTAGTTCATGTTTTACTAAAATTTTCTTAAAATCATATCGAGACTTAAGAAGTTCCCACGCCTGGTCGTAACTCACATCATCTACATTGACGTGATCAAGTAAGTTGCCTGCGCTTTCCTTACAGCAAGATTTTAAATAATGCAACTTTTCAATTTTACATAGCGAGGTGTTGCTGTGCACGAGTGACACGATTTGGTCATGGAACGAACGCCAATTTTCGTATTCACCTGTAAACGTGGGTGGTTGTATTTTCGGAAGGCGAACATCACGTTTCGGTTGAACATTTGTACTTTCATTAGACGCATTTGACGTCGTGGGTACCGAAACCTTTTCTAATACATCTAACAGTTGCTCTTTATAATCAAGGTACACTTCCTTGATTTGTTCAAACAGTGCGATGAATGGTTTAAACTATTCTTCTTTTAAATCTTTACAGACGATCTCGTTGTAGCTTGCATTGATCTCTGACATGCTCGTCTCCAACATATCGAGCCGCCCGCTCGCATAATTTTTTGTCCGACGAGCCAACCCAGTCTTTTTAAAATTGTCGTAGTCTTTGCTCACTTGCTTACAATTGTTTACAAATAACTTGTTACTACTCATTTTGTTAGTAAGATTTCAAATTAGATTTTAAATTACGATATACGTAGTAATATGGTTTATATATATATATATTAGTAGTTGTAAGTAAGGTGGAATCGACTCACTCGTTTTCCTTTGTAATTCAGCAGCTTTTTTCCGTTTTCCAAAATGTTTTTTCTTCGTTTTCGTGTTGTATCGTGTTGTTTTCGTGTTGTATCTGCAACTCACTTCTATACGTTTTCTTTTTTCGATTTTAAAACAATAAATGCAAAAAAACCACGACAAAATGTCGGCACAATGTCTTATAATTTAAGAGTGGGAATAAAACTTGTATATTTTTGCTGGTTAGCAATTTTTGGCGTAGGAGGACCAAAATGTTTATCGTTTAAGACTTTCTACTTTAGAACTCAACTCAATTTTCTAAAAACTCGCATATAATTTCTCAAACTCAAAACTCATCAAATAAAATACATCCAAAACTTTCGGTATAAAAACTTCAAGTAAAGTCCTTTATTTAACCTTCCTATTTTGTGACATAAACTTCAAAGTCATTGGAAGTTATTTAAAGTTGACGTTCAATATTGAATGTGGGTGAACGTATACAGCCTTTGGGATGACATCCAATCGATGATAGCATTCAACACTTAGGTTTAAAAAAAAACACGTAGTGTATAAGTTTGTTCATTGAGGTCATGTAAGAACCTAAGAATCTTCGAGAAAGAGGTGTTTCTGATATCAAGGGGACAGGGGAACCCTTTATTGAATATTTTAAGCCTGGATCTAGCTAAGGCAGGGCATTCGCATAAGATGTGTTCAGCTGTTTCTATGTCTACAAGACAGAGTCGACAGGTGTCATCTTGGCTGATGCCCATGTTTTTAAGATGATACTTGAGAGAGCAGTGTCCAGTGAAGAAGTCCGTAAGTAACTTTGCGTCACGTTTGCTCATGTCAAGAATTTCTTTCATACGTTTGTGGGATAAGTCAATGAATAGTTTTGACTGACGATGGCCATTTGAGTTGTTTCAAGTGCTGATCATGTTCTGTCGTTCCCAGGTAGCTAATTCGTTTTTAAGGCTACTTATTGGGAGACCACAGTAGGGTTCAGGGCCTTTGAATTGGGACTGAAAGCCAAGTCTAGCAAGGCGGTCAGCCTCTTCGTTACCCGGCACACCTTCATGACCAGGCACCCATGAAAGAATTATTTTATTGTGAGTAGCTATTTGAAATAAACATGTCAGGCAGTTCCAAACTAGTTTGGATTCGATTTTTTTCGAGGACAGAGCCTTTAGTGCTGCCGGACTGTCAGAGCAGATTAGTATGCTTGATCTTCGGAGGTTTCTTCTAATGCATTCCCTAATACAGAATTCTATAGCCATTACCTCTGCCTGAAAGATAGTAGTTGTGTTACCAAAAGATATAGATGATTTAAAGTTGGGACCATAAATCCCTGCACCTACACCGTTGTTTGTTTTTGAACCGTCAGTATACCAGATGTATTGGAAGTTATTAGTAAGAGTTACAGGGTTCTTCCATGCTGAGCGGTTTGGAAAGATTACTTCAAAGGGGTGGTGTAACAGTATGCGTTTAGGCATAAAGTCCGAGGAGTGGGCTGCAGGCGGTTCCAGTATTGGGAGCACCTGCAGAATACTCATATGTCCTTGTAAGTTTTCCTTTCTCGAGTGGTTAGTGAGATGAAGCTTTAGTCCGCTTAGTGCAGCAGTCTTATTTACTCTTTGATGTAGCGGAGGAAAATTTAATAAACTTTCTAACGCTAAAGCTGGGCAGGTGCGCATTGCGCCTGTGATACCTACACAGGATAGTCTTTGTAACTTTTGCAAAGATTTGCGGGCATAAACTTGCTCTGTTTTTGCCACCAGATCAGCGAAGCATAGGTTATGATGGGTGTGATAATAGTGAGGTAAGTCCAGTAAATCATTTTTGGCCTAAGTCCCCACTTTTTACCAAAGAGTCTAGAACAGGCCCAGAAAGCATTTGTTGCTTTTGCTATGGTTTTGTCTAGATGTGGTTTCCAATTGAGTTTATTATCCAGGGTTACTCCTAGATATTTGACCTCTTTGGAAAAATTAATTTGAACATTATTTAGGGATAGTGTTTGGAGATCGATTTTACGTCTCCTGGTGAATGGAATGATGACTGTTTTGGTGGGGTTGACCTTAAGCCCTTCTTTATTGCACCAGTCATTAACTTTGTTCAGGGCACTTTGCATACGGTTTGTGACCTGTGCTTCTTGATTGCCTTGAATAGAGATGACTAGGTCATCAGCGTAGCCTTGTGTATCAAGGCCCAGCTTATTGAGGTCGTCCAAGAGCTGGTCTATTACAATTGACCAGAGTAGGGGAGATAAAACACCCCCTTGGGGACAGCCTTTAACAGCATTAACTGTTATTGATGTTTGACCTAGTGTGGTGGAGATGATTCTGCCACTTAACATAGAGTCAATCCATTTAATGGTTGGTGTGTCAATTCCTTTGACAGTTGCAGCGGTTTGAATTGACAAGTACGTAGTATTATCAAAGGCGCCAGAAATATAAAAAAAAAGAGCAAAGTATGATGTCTTTCTTAGCAAACGCATTCTCAATTTTGCTGACCGGCTGATGGAGAGCTGTAACTGTGGACTTACCAGTTTGGTAAGCGAATTGGTTAGCATTGAGAGGATTTGCTTTTAAGGCCGTATTGCGAATGTGTAAGTCAATTACTTTTTCCATGACCTTTAGGAAGAAGGATGTGAAACTGATTGGTCTGAAGGATTTTGGGTCTGAGTTTGATCTATTGCCAGCTTTTGGTATGAATACTACTCTCACCTTTCTCCAAGTTTGCGGAATGTAGCTTAATTCAAAACTAGTTCTATAGATAAGTGTGAGTGAGCAGATTATGGTATCAATTCCATACTGCAAGAGAGCAGGAAAGATACCATCCTCCCCGGGCGCCTTGAAAGGCTGTTGGGAGGATATTGATTTGATGGAGTCTTCGTTAAAAATTTTTCTTGCTAGACTTCTTGTTATGCTATTAGGTGTAGTGTAACTCACAATTTGTGGTTAGAGATTGATCAGTGGTATGTATACAGTCAGGAAAATGAGTGGCCAAAAGTAGGCTCAGAGTTTCACTGTTGGGTAAAACTACCATCCGATTTTTTTAAGAGACCAATACCGTTGTTATGATCTTAAGCGAAGGCTTTTGAACTCTAATTGAAGAAGGCAAGTTATCGATACTTTCACAGAAGTTTTTCCAGGTAAGTCGTTTTTGCCTTCTTATCATCGAGTTGTAAGTCGTTAGAGTTGTTCGATATTCGCTCCACGAATTGGATCGTTTAGCTTTGTTGAACATCTTTCGAAGCTTTCTTTTTAACTTCTCCAATTCACTGTTCCACCAGGGAACATCGCGATTTTAGTTGGTCTGTCTAATGCGACAGCTGGACTCGTATGCGTTTGTGATTTGTGAGCTTGGTACCCTATTTTGTGTCTTGGTACCCTATTATTTTCTATATTGTTGTGATTCGGCCTTGACAGATCAAATCTGATGTGCCGGTGGTCCGAGAATGATATCTCTTTCGAGACATGCCAATTGAGAATGTTGTTGGCTATGGCAAAACTTGCCACTGTCATATCCAACACTTCTCTCCTAGTGGAGGTGAAAAAAGTAGGTTCATTTCCCTTATTTAGAATATCTAAGTTTGAATGCATGAGAAAATCTAAAAGTGACTCACCTCTTTTGTTGATGTCTTTGCTACCCCATATGGTGTGATGGGAGTTGGCATCACAACCAAGTAGTAGCTGTCTTCCCCTTGCGTTGCAGTAGCTAACAAGTTTTTTAACCTCTTCAGGTGGTGCGGAGGTAGTATCTCCCGGGTAGTAGGCTGAGGCTATAACAATGTTTTGTAAGCCTCTTGCCGTGGGGATTTCAGCTAGTACCGCAACGAGATCATTTGTGATGAATTCTGGAATGGGAAGAAAGTTAGTTCTTTTATGGATAAGAAGCGCAGCTCGTGGTTGGAGTTGCGTGTTGTCGTATATTAACTTACACGATTGTGTTGGAAGGCCTTTTATTTGGCCTCTTACCACCCATGGTTCCTAGACTAGTAAGCAGTCCAGATCCTGCTTGATAAATTCCCTGCTTGCCGCAGCTGAGGCAGCTTTGGCGTGCATGAGATTTATCTGCAGGAATTTTAGGGTGGTGTAATTCATTTTGATTTTGGGGTTGAGGTAAAGCTCGCTGGTGCTTTTAATAGCCTCTGCCGAGCTTTACCTTTGGGCCTGGGGTCCCGATTTCGAGCCATGAATTTTCTGTGGTGCTTTTTGCAGCTTGTGTTGCATTACCGCTTTTTGGTGATGGTTTGGCAACGGTAGTTGAGCAGGGAAGGGAGGGAGTTGCTGTTGCATTACCAGAGGTACCTTTTGGTGAGGAGGGCCTCACGGCTGACTCCTTTGGTAAGGTAGTTGTGGCAATAACAACTGAGGGGGGAGGACCTAGGGTTATTGGAGCTGTCAGTCTGTTTTGTAGATCTGAAGTTGGTGAAGGCTGTGGAGCACTATTACCTGTCGTCAGAGTCGTACAGGCTGTCTTGACAGGGGAGTTAGGTGGGGGTTTGGGGTCACCAGTTCTGTGAGTCACTTTAGGATGGCGGAGTTGAACATCGCCAAACCTAAAATCTATGATTTCTTTTTTGGTTTTCAGTAGAGCCGTGGATTTGTGGTCTACTGAAAAGGTAAGAATGGAGGCTGCACCTTTGGCCTCTCTTCTTATGATTCTCCATTCAGGAACGGGGAGACCCTCATTCTGGACTTTGATTGCCGTGAGAATCTGCTCGTTCGTGCAGGTGGGGCCAACGGGGAAATGGCCCACCAGAATTTGGTTTTTGGGAATTTCTTTCTCTTCAACCGCCTTCAGTGAGGCATTCTCCCAAGGCTTTATTTTTGGTATTTCGCCTTTTAGCCAATCAGCCGTGACCCTATTTTTGCAGTTGAAGACAAGCCATCCTGGTCTGAAATTGGTGCCAAGGAATTTGGGGCTGATATCCCCTGTCTTTTGGCTGCAAGTCAAACCAAAGATGGTGTCTTGCACTACTGTCATTTGGTCAGTGTTAAGTAGCGTTTCCGGGAAGTCTGAGGCAAGGATACCTATTTTGTAACTCTCCAGCGCTTGCTTAAAATTTTGTTGCTCTATTTTTTGTTGATTTGGAGGCGGATTTGATGCGGAAGGCACATCAACAGACCTCTGCTTGTGAGCAATGTTAGGTTTTGATATTTTGGCACGATTTGTGTCCCTAGGGAAGGATTCAGAGCGATTCCTTTTTTCTCCCTTTGGAACAGCCGTTCTGGCTCTTTCCCTGGCTTCGGCTTCGTTAAGGCCGCTAGCAAGAAGGAATTTAAAGCGTTTGCGAGCAGCTCCACTAAGCTTGACGCGCGCTTTTTGAGGGTTTTTGATCGTTTGATCAGTGTGTGTTGAAGGGGCAGCCTCATCAAGAAGTTTCGCCTCCTCCAAAGAACCAATAGGTGGAAGGTCGTCAAGACCTGTCTCCATTGAAGTGGATGCACTTAGAGCAGCAACACTCTCTTTAAAATTTATATTTAGTTTATCAATTTTGTACCCACGAGTAATAGGGAAAGGAGGTCACCATTGGCAGAGCCCTATGCCAACGTAAAGGACTTATAATTAAAACTGGATTTGCCTAGGTATCCAGAGTTCGCAACTAGCGACTAAGAACTCCTTAGCCATTCAGCCTTCGGCGTCGCTGTTCAACCACTGGCTTGAGGATTGTTTATCGACCTTTACTGGTCTAGATCCGTTAAGTTCGGTTATTGCGTAAGCAAGTTGCAGTGGCACCTCGAGCAGGATGTTATTTGCTAACGCATAACGGTCTTGAAGAGGGAGAGGCTAGAGTTTCATGGAATACCAGACTTTTATTGCGCTTCACCTGTTGCTGGGTCTAATGACCCTGGCCACCGTGTTTTAATATTATTGGAGGTAGTTATGATAGGGGTTATTTAAAGTTATGAGGAATATTATCTGTGTTGTATTATTATTTAAATGCAATAATTATGTGTTTTATTATGGTGAAGGGTAGGTGTTATGCGAGTTATTAGGTGGGTTATTTTGTGTGTATTATAGGTGAGTTAGGTTATGGATAGGGTACTATTATCAGGTAAGTATTATTAAGTGATTCATTCAAATTATAAAGGTGAGTATTATTATTATTGATTATTATAATTATTAGGATTATTATTATTATTATTATTATATTTTTATATTATCGTTTCCCACAAAACTTGTCCTTTCAACAAGGCTGCAAAGGAGAAGAAAAGAAACGACTAACGCTACTATTCCTATAATTTTCTTATGTCTTTCGCGTGGAAGATACCTGCTTTATTCCCTATGTCATTCTCTAGTTCGTAAAGATTGTTCCCCAGTTTTCCGACAATTTTCATTTTTACGAATTTAGGCCCTAGGTTGGCACAGAATCGTTTAGACTTGTCGCTCAAGGCAAAGTTTCTTCGAAAGACTTCGTCTCCGACCTCAAATGAAACATTTTTGCTGCGCAGGTTGTATGTGTTCTCATACAAAGAATGAGCGCTAGCCAATGAATTCTTAATATAGGTGTGCCATATGTTCATGAGAGCGGCCTTGGACACAACCTCAACGTTGGTGTTATTGAGAACATTCAACTTGCGTAGCACCTTATAATCGGATCCATGCTCTATAGAGCGTTGTCCGAACAACGCCTCGTAAGGTGACATATTAATCGCCGACTGGACGGTTGTGCGAAGCGCACTGGCGATCGACTGCAAGTTGACGTCCCAATTCCGTTGGTCCGGATCAATGTATGATCTAATAGCGGCCAAAATGGAGCGGTTGACTCTCTCACTAGCGTTCGCTTGAGGGGAATACAAAGCTGTCCTGACGTGATTTATCCCCAACGAGGTCATCCTCTTCTCAAACTCTTTACTCACGAATTGTTTCCCGTTGTCGGAGAGTATAGTTTCCGGGATTCCAAAAAGACAGAATACTTGTTCCTGCAGAAAATTCAACACCGTATCTGTTGTTGCTTTGCGGAGAGCCTTCACCAGCACAAACTCCGTCAACTGGTCCAGCGCAATTACAATGTGCGTGTTCCCGTCTCTCGAGCGAGGATAAGGACCCAAAATGTCGATGTACAACATCTGAAATGGCCGTTCTGCCAGGAATGCCTTACCCATCGGAGGCCTCAAGGTGGCATTAGGGGCTTTCGTGGCCTTACAGATGTCACACTTCCCAATGAATGTATTCACCTGGGCTGCCGTGTTAGGCCAGAAGAATTGATGCTGTAGTCTGAACAACGTTTTTGCGATACAGCCATGCGAAGCTCTTGGTGGTTGATGAGCGAGCGCGATCAAGCGTTCGGTTAACGATTGAGGAACCCAAAGTTTCCAAACTTGGTCATCCTCTACCGGATTCCCTGTGCAGTGTTTGACCTTCTTGTAGACGAAACTTTCCCACACTTGAAGATCAGGTAGCTTCTCTTTTTGCTCTTAGATGCTGTTTACGAGCTTGAGGTACTCCGTAGATTTAAAGCTCGGATCCTCAAGATCAATATGCAACACATCGTTAGGGTCTTTCAGCATCGAGGCCTCGGCCGTCAGAGTATCGATTCCATGCACTCGCGAAAGCGCATCAGGTACGATATTCTGGGAACCTTTTCGGTGTTCGATGCTGAAATCAAACCCTTGTAACTTCAGGCTCCATCTCGCTAAACGTCCGCACAGATCCTTTTGGTTCATCAGCCATTTCAAACTTGCATGGTCAGTCACAATTTTAAACGAGTGTCCTTCCACGTATGCACGAAACTTCTGGACTCCCATGACCGCAGCCAGACATTCGCGCTCGGTCACACTGTAATTACGCTGGGTCGCATTGAGCTTCTGTGAGTGGTAGTAAATGGGACGTTCGTTACCACTTTCGTCCAATTGGCTCAGCACACAACCGATGCCGGTGTTAGAAGCATCACAAAGTATGATAAACTGCTTTGAGAAATCCGGGTTAATGAGAAGCGGAGCGGTGGTGAGTGCCGTTTTGAGTTTTTGAAAAGCCTCGGCAGCCTCGTTGGTAAAGATAAACTTCTTCCCTTTCTTCAGGGTATCCGTCATTGGAGCCGCTAGAGAAGAGAAGTCTCTCACGAACCACCTATACCATCCTGCCATTCCTAAGAAACGTCGCACCTGTTTTGCCAAAGTTGGTGTGGGAAAATCTTCGATGGCGATTACCTTTTCTGAATCCGTCTTTATGCAACCATCTCCAACAATGTAGCCTAGGTCTTTGAGTTCCTTAAAGCAGAACTTCGACTTCTGGACGTTCATCGTAAGTCCCGCTTCCTTCAGTCGACCCGCCAACGTCTTCAACAATTCGATGTGCTCATCAAACGTGCTTGAAACAACCAACAGATCATCGAGGTATGGAAATATTTTTTCTCGCAGTTGATGCGGTACCACTTTGTCCATTAGTCTGACCATGCGTTGATGCGCATTACGGAGACCAAAGGGCATCACCGTGAACTGCAACAGGGGCATGCCGGGCACCGTAAACGCCGTCTTTTCCCGAGAAGCTTTCTCCAGTTAGGTCTGCCGAAAAGCATCATTCAGATCCACACTTGAGATGAAGTGCGTATCTGGAAGACGCGATAGCAATCCTTCTATATGAGAAAGTGGATACGCATCTTTTTTCGTCTTAGCATTAACCTTCCTGTAGTCTAGGCATAAGCGATTTTTGCCGGGCTTTCGCACTAGGACTACCGGAGAGCTCCACGCACTGGTGCTTTCCTCTATTACTCCGAGTTTAAGCATGCGATCCAATTTCTCATATAAAAGTTTCTGTACCGCTGGAGAAATCGGGTAGTGACGTTGCTTAATGGGCTGGGCATCACCTGTATCGATAGTATGTACCTCTAGCGTAGTTTTTCCTAAGCCTTGTACAGCTGAGGAAGGGGAATAGGCCAATGGCATCTTGCAACCTTCTTGATTGTTGATCAGTCAGCACATGAGCATTTGGATCCAACTCGATCGGGCAAGGAACTGATGAGATTTCGGAGATCAACTGCGGAGCGATGTCGAACTCCTTCCAGAAGTCGATATCCAGGTACAATTTCTGCTGCAAAGATGGAACCAGATATAGGGGTATTGTTTTCGTCTTCCCTTTGTAGATAATCTCCACCTGGATTCGTCCCACTATGGCTTGCTGCTGGTTTCCGTCCGCGGTCTTCACTTCGGAAGTAAGTTTCGAGAAGTTCTGGCCGTGTTTCCGAAGAAAGTCAATGCCATCCGCACCCAAACAGCTTATGCTGGCTCCACTATCGAGTAATCCCAATAGAGGTTCGCCAAAAATGTGGACGGTGGCATAAGGACGGGGATCATCTGAGCTGCATAAGTGGTGGCTTCAATGGCTTTATAAACCTTCTTCTTTTCTCGAAACTTACTCCTCAGCTTGGCAACCTTTTCCGAGACGACAGAATTTCGACTGCCGAAGATCCTCTTCCGGACTTCCATATAGTTTTGCAGCCTTTCGTGAAGCGTTTTCAACGGCCGTTTAGGCGCTACGGGTGGAACATTCACAGCACCGCCAGAAGTTTTAGGTCTTGACAATAATCTAACGGCGGGAATAGGAGGGACTAGGGACAGGGAGGTCTCACAGGGAAGTGTATAGGATTTGGAAGGGGTGGTAGTGTGCAGTGGAGTGGTGAGATTTAGTTGGACTCCGGGTTCTTCTCCAGAGAGCAATTCCCCCGGGTCTTCAGACTGCTCTTTGGCTCGTTTTCCGAGCATCGAGGACATTGGGGAGAGGTCGTATTTTCCCATCCGCATTTGAAACAAAAGAGGAACCTCTGGGGTCCGGGCATTCCACAAAGGAATGGCCTTTCGCTTAACAGCTCCAGCACGTATAATTCCTAGAGTCCCTTTCTCTTTTCGGATGGAATGCCTCGAGCTCGGGAGAAAAAGAGTCTTCCTCTCTCTGAACAACCATCTAGGAAACCACATTTTTACGTGGCGGAGGAACAATTCCAGGCCTTGGTCTCATCGCTCCAGCTTCACGGTCGAGGATGTACTTTTCAACTTTCCTGCAGACATACACCATATGAGTCAGGGTACTCGTGTCATACGTGACTAACAGCATTCCCATCTGCTTTCTGACGTTCAGTTTTAAGACCTCGATTATTTCCAAGTCAGATTTTGGAATCCTCAGCTTGCTGTTGAGTCTTTGTATGTCTGCAAAGAAATCGTCGAACGTCTCGTTCTGCCCCATATGACGATCGTACAGCTTCCTCGACAGCTCCGAGTCCAATTCCAAGCTCCGGGATTGGGGCATCCCTGAGAGTCACCCAAGGGATGTCCGGGTTGCCTTTCAGGTACACCCAAAACCATGTCTCCGCCGGTCCGCTAACAAAGTGATGGAAGTTTAGGACGATTTCGTCCCAAGTGACATTATTTCCCACTTTCATCCGCTCCAATTGGAATAGAAACTCGTCGACCGTCAATTTCCTTTTGTCGAACTTCAACCCCCACTTGTGGAAATTGTGGTACCGTCTGCTTAAAGAACGGGGTGGTGCTTGTGGTGGATCATTGGGGTCACTCAACGTTAAGTCGTGTAACCGTCGCAGGAATTCATCCATATTGGAAGTGTTCGCCGCAGGATTCCGTTGGGGAGGAGGCCGTGTCTGAGGAGGAATTTCATTCCGTGTAGGAGAGAATGATCTTCGGGGTTGCTCGCGAGATGTCGAAAAATTGCTCGGTGCTTCAACCGGGTTGGACTGCCTCAGGTTTCTCGCAACCGGAGTTGGTGCCGACAGCGTTTCCTGAATTATGCTAGCCATTTCGTCTCGAAGAGCCGTTCTCGTTCGCTCCAATTCCCCAAAGAAAAATCGGAAATCTTCCGCTCTACTTGCCCCAACAGCTGCAGTGACCACTTCCTGGATATAGCCAGTAAAATCTTCGCCAGTAGAACCCACCGATAGGCGAGGTCTAGCTCCGGTCGAGTGACCCTGAGCCATTGCAGAGGTGGAGGCTCCTTCAACGGTGTCGGTCCCGTCCGTGGTAAGTGGAGGAGGTGGTTGAGGAGTGTCTTGCGGACCGACTAGGTCTGCAAACAAGTCGGTCAGAAATTGAGACCGTAACACTTGACTTCTCATAGTCGTTTTAAATCTCGACCTGGTTACTCGCTTACGCATTTCAAAAAAAGTAAAATAGTAATGAGAATAGCAGAAACAAATTAAACGGAGCGCCGGAGTAAAGTAAAAGAAATAAAATCAAAAGAAAAGATCGACACAAAAAGTACAAAAAAAAACCCAGAACTTGATAAAACAATTTTTAGCTTACAAGCTAAAAAAAACTTTTAACTCAAAAAAAAAATGTTAAAAACGTTGAAAAAACTATTTTGAAAACGGGAAATAAAATTTGAAAGAAAATAAAAAAAATTTAAAATAAAAGGATTGAAGAAAATCACGCAAAAAAAAGTAAATAAAAAGATCCTAAACCAAAAAGGGAAGAAGATAATAAAAAAAAATCGGAAATTTTTTTTTTTATAAACGTAAACTTAAAAAATGTAAAATGAAAAGCAATCCAAAAAAATAAATTCAAATCAGGAAAAAAAAATTCCATAAAAATACTTATAGAAAAAAAGTAAAACTTTCTTTTCTAAAGTATTTCAAAAAAAAAATCTTCAAAATATGAAATTTCAAAAAATCCACAAATTTTTTTTTCAAACTTCAAGGTTTAAATCCTATAATATTTGTTGGATGAGGTGAAGTAGACAGGAAAAACAATGATGAGCATAGGAGCAGGTATGAGCACTAAACCCGCCATGAAACCGCAGTGTTTACCCATAACACCAGCGCTCACATTGTTTTATCCTTTTCTTCGAAGGCCCTTGAATAGGAGGGTTAGTACTTGCTTTGATCACCTGGCTTGTACAGCCAAAGTGACAGTCAAGCATCCCAACCTTGTAACGATGCATTTTAGACGTCGTTACATGCTTGTGCCACCACCACTCCATAAT
Source organism: Melanostoma scalare (assembly GCA_949752695.1). Classification (NCBI taxonomy): domain Eukaryota; kingdom Metazoa; phylum Arthropoda; class Insecta; order Diptera; family Syrphidae; genus Melanostoma; species Melanostoma scalare. Next base: position 150,384,172 of record OX456985.1, on the reverse strand, counting down.
ACCTTGTGAGCTGAAAACTCGACATCACACGCCATACAGTAGCGTGCCTGAAGCACGAACCGGAACCAGAAAACTAAACACCAGATGATAACCAAGGTATCAACCGGAACCCGGAACTACACGCCAAATTATATCCAAGGCACCAACCGCAGGCTGATAAATGAGTAGCATACGCACAGGCGCAGCAGTGTAGAATTTAGAACATTATGTTTCTCCAACAGTGGAGAATACAATACACACAATACACAGCCCAATGCACAGCAGCACATGACCACCGTGAGTTTAGTGGAGATGTTAGCAACACATTACATTGGGTATGGCTACGGATAAGCACAGCAGCAGTGGAGACGTAAGCAATCCAATACAAATGATAGGAGAAAACAACAAATTGTATGGGAAAGCGCGTTACACCACGATGCCGGAGAAGTATAAATGGGGCGAGCTGAGCCAAGAAAATTGAGTCAGTCGCAGTCAGTCAGACAACACGGACGTGTGTACGGATAATTTAAAAATCGACCACCAAAAACGGATTGAGCCTGGACTACCTGCCAGCTACCTGGAAGGACATCCCGACTAATCACCGAAGGGTCATTTTCTGGAAGGCGATTAATTTTTATTACCCTATGGTAATTAAAATTGGATTTCCCCCGACGGACTAATCACTTTTTTCATCATCACCAACTTGCCTGCACAAGGTTTTTCTCAAAATATTGTGTGGGGCAATAAAAACAATAATCACCAGATTACCAATTACCAGAACAGGATCATCAGCTCATTATAAAATGGGTAGAAAAGAAAAAAGGAAGGACGAAGCCGCCGCTACCTATGACGAATTCATCTCCAAAGTCAAGGACGGGATAAAGTCACATGGAAAAGAGTTTCTTCTTCAAGTCCATGAGAAACTCAGCGACTTTGAAGATCTCTACAGCGATAAAGAAGTAGAAGGAAAAGATGCACTACAATCGGACTTCGAGGATCTGGAGGACATCCAAGAATCAAAGAGAGAAGCAGATGAGGACAGCAACCAACCCAAAATGGCAGACGCAGAAGAAGCATCTGAAGAAATTAATGACGCCAACATGACAGACGCTGAGCAACGACAGGAGTCCCAGTCTGACTTTATTAAAGTCATAAGGATAAAGAGGAAAAAGAAGAGAACAACTCCATACCAATCAGAAGCAAAAAAACCAGCCCCATCAGCTACACAATCATCGCCAACAACTTCATCAGCTACACAATCGCCGCCAACAACCTCATCAGCTACACAATCACCGCCAACAACCTCATCAGCTACACCAACCCCAATGGACTCAGCCACATCCCCAAACACAAATGCCAGGAAAGCAACAACAACAACTACGTTTGAAGGTTCCTCAAGGACAAAACTGATGTCACCCATAGTTTGTTTCAAGCTCAACGTTGCAGAACTCAACCGGCACTTGAGAGGACAGAACATAAGCTACAAGGCTCAGAACTACAACAACGGAAAAACCATCATACTAACGAAGACCAAGGACAACCACCAAAAGATCACCGAATACCTCAGGGAAAGGAAGACGGAGTTCAACACCTACACTCCAAAAGAAGACAAAAAAGATCTGTTGATGCTGAAAGGCGTTCACAGTACTTTTGAAGTCCAGGACATCATGGACGAGCTGAACCACGAGGGAATTTCAGCGATCAAAGTAAGCCCCCAGAAGCTAAGAAAGGACAAAGAATACAACAACTTCGTGGTAGAGCTTAACAAGGATTGTGACATTCCAAGTGTTTTCAAGAAAACTCTCCTGTTGAACCAGATAATCCACTGGGAAAAATTCAGATCAACCACCATCACCCAGTGTAAGAACTGCCAGGGTTTCGGACATGTTGCCAGCAACTGTGGCATGCGATATAGATGTGTCAAATGCAAGGACCAGCATTTGCCTGGAGAATGCCCAAGAACCAAGAATAATGTGAAGGATGACAACGTCTACTGCGTAAACTGCCAGAAAATCGGACACCCTGCTAGCTGGAAAGGCTGCCCCATCCTAAAACGAAAAATGGAAGAGAGGAGGAAAGCCAACGAAAAGAAGGTTGAACAATCGAAAGCAGTGAAGAAGACAACGGTGGAATCCATCCAACAAGGATTGAGTTTTGCAGTTACTGTTGCTCGTGCAACAGTGAAACGACCACCTACCAAAGCCACCAAACCCCAGGAAACAGCTCCACAGGCACCAGCAGCAGAAACCACTAAGCGGCAACATGCAACAAAATCAACAACAAAGATCCAGAACAACGGTGACGTCTTTGCAGATGCTGAAAGACTATTTGGAGCTGACCTTTTCACCTTAGTGCAAAAGGCCAAGCAGATAGTCCCAAGCAATTACGCAAGCCTGGACGATAAGGCAAAAACAGTAATAATTGGCCGTCTTATCTGCCAATTATGTATATAAAAACCCTTAAAATTTTAACCTACAATGTAAACTCTGGCCCCTATTGCGGTTGTCGATTGACTAATCGATACTCGACTTTTGTCGATTTTGATCGACATTCTTCGATTTGACGGTCGACAGCTTTCGTTCATAATTTTCTCGTCGACTGTTGCGTTAGGAAATCATTTTGTGGGAAAATGTAAGTATTTTATTGAACAAATTCATATTTTGATATAATACTCGTATTATATACTCGTATTATATCAAAATATGAGCATTTGTTCAATAAAATACTTACATTTTCCCATAAAATAATTTCCTAACGCAACAGTCGACCAGAAAATTATGAACGAAAGATGTCGATCGAAATCGACAAAAGTCGAGTATCGATTAGTCAATCGACAACCGCAATCGGGGCCTCTATTTACTCCATAAACTTGTTTTTAAAGTCAAAGAAACCCGATATTCTTTTCTTACAGGAAACTAATTTACAGACGAAGAACCAGTACCACCCAGAAGGGTACCAACTTTTCAGAGAAGACAAAACTAACAACGAAGGACGAGGAACTGCCATACTGATAAAGAATCTGTTTCAAGGAGAACAGATTAAAATCACCGGACTCAAAACCACAGAAGCAACCTGCATCATCACCAAAACATCGGATTCGGATACCTTGATTCTGATGTCAATTTACATGAAAGGAGCATCTTCTAAGGGAAATATACAGGAGGATCTTAGAAGACAGAACTGAAGTGTACCCAAGTTATGTTTGACCGGGCGGTTAAACATTTCCAGGACTCAGAGCTACAAAGAAGACTACAAGACATCAAACCTGGACCTGACTGCTTCAAAAAGATAAATGCTATCGTGGGAAGAAGACGAAACCTTCCGGATGCTATCAGCCATGGACAGACAACAGCACATACCCCAACAGAAAAAGCCGAAGTTTTTGCAAACCACTTCGAGGGAAATTTCACGGACAATCCACCAGTTCATCTCACAGAATTCCTGATGGAAGTCGAATCAAGAGCGCATGCAGGACACCCGACATCAGAAACAATCACGGAATTCAACGAGGAGAATCCTGCCCACAACCCCAACAACGATGACGTATTCACCAATACAGAGGAAATATGTGAGACCATCAGCGCAGGAAACTCGAAAAAGTCAACTGGACCGGACGGTATATCCAACTTTGTTTTGAAAAAGTTGCCGAACATCGCCCTCTTCCTGTTGACAGTCATTGTTTGGCGATCCCTTGTGTGATCACCTTAAGTGTTCACAAGCCAACAGATCTTAAAAAATGTAATAGTATCTGTTGTCTCTTTCTTTTGAAGATGATGAATAAAAGTCAGTCTGTTTCTAAATTTCAAATAAGCAACACGAGGTTTTTGTATTTCGATCGGAAACTTTCTATATATATATATATTTCAGAATCGTTACTAAAAGGCAAAAAATTATTGAACGCATAAACATTTGGTCCTAATCGAGAACGGATATTTCGAGAATATATACTTTTCTGTAAGGCAGTCGCCTACAATCGTCAGTGTTATCATTACTTTATTAAGTAAAGCAAAGTTCATTTGTTAGTTATTTGAGTTTATTAAAAAGTGTATTAATGTGCTGAAAAAAGAAAGACTTCATAAACATTACTAACGGGCGAAAATAAAGCATTCAAAATCGACATCTACAAAAGGGCACATTGAATGCACCGTTATCCCTATTGCAAGCATACGCATCAACCAATAGGTATAGACATACGTACGATACAGTCCACATCTGCCAAAACGGTCTGCTCGCAGTAGAGGTATCTTTCCGTTCACCTTATAAAAAAAAAAAAAAATTATTTCCAATCAGACGGCATTACTGAACCCCTTCTGTGCTATTTGTCAAACAGAACGGTGCTTGCAAATACATAAGCCATCACATCACATAAAAATCTTACGGTGCTTTCATTATTCGTCGCAAAAGACAAACGCAACATCTGCAGTGTTATCTTGGGTGCGGTGTATCGTGTATCGTTTGTTTTTATTTTGGGCAGTTAGTCTTTCAGTTGAGTGCGCGTACGGTGATTGATTAATTTAAATCGGCTCTCGTTTCCAAACGCTGATCGGTATTCGGTACAACATTTATTTATTAATCAATTAAAAGTTTTGTGCTGACATTATGGATGTTTTAAAGAGAAAACGAGCGATTATCAAAGGCCAAATAACGCGGATCGTTACATTTGTTGAGGCATCGAGTGCTACGCTGGCTGAAAGTAAATTGCGGCAAACAAAATTAGAGCAGCACATGCAAGCATTTGAGCGTGTACAAAGCGAAATCGAAGAATCTATTGAGGATGTCGCGCTTCTATCGGAAGAGACGCAATATCGTGCCGATTTAGAATCTATGTTTTACAGCGCTCACGCCCAATTGTCCGACATAATAACCCAAGGTTCAAGTGAATCGCAGTCCGAATACGAAACCGAGTTTAGTAAAGCCATTAAATCATTAATAGAAAATCAAAACGCGCTCAATGATGTAGTTAAAAATCTCGCGGAAACATCGCAGCGTCCTATAAGTGTCACAAACGTGGAATCACGCTCCGGTCTACCTAAAGTGGTCTTGCACGAATTTTCGGGACAGTTTGATGAGTGGATAAGATTTCGGGATCTATTTACGGCGTTAGTGATAACAAAGAAATCTGTTACCGGGATCGAAAAATTTGAGTTTCTCCTATCGCGATTAAAGGGAGACGCGTTGTCACTCGTGAGCCATCTTCCCCGCAGCAATGATAACTTTGAGGTTGCTTGGCAACTATTGGGTGAACATTATGATAAGCCGAAGTTTATAATGGTGGCGCATTTGGACAATATATTTGATCAACCGGTGGTCAAAAGTGGTTCGTTGGCTGAAGTAAAGCGCTTATTCAGCACCACAATCGAAAACATGAATGCGCTTCGTACTTTGAAACTCTCGGTGGACTCGTGGGATACATTACTCGTTTACATCCTGACGCGAAAATTAGATTCTGAAAGCAAAATGCTATGGATTCGGGCCACCAAACAAAGTGAACAACCATCGTTTTCGGAGTTTACAAACTTTTTGAAAGATCGAGTTAATGAGCTCGAAAGCTTAAGTCTATCCAAAACACAATTCAGTTCAGTGCGTAATACAATAGCTCCGCTTAAAAACAAAGAATCAGGCAAACGCGTTTTAAATGTTCTGGTTCCATCGTGTCCAAAGTGCCAACAAAAACACATGCTATATCAGTGCGCGCAATTTCGAGAACTTACGGTGCCTGCTCGGTGTGAATTTGTGAAAGCAAACGGAATTTGCTGCAATTGCCTCCGTGTTAAGCACTTATTAGCGGATTGTAAATTTTCGAATTGCAAGACTTGTGGCTCGAAACACAATACTTTGTTGCACGTAAATCGAATTCCCCCACCTTTCGTTCAAACAGCCCCTAGTGCCTGTCCGCCCGGCTCCTCAAATGGCTTTGTATCCGCAGTTTCGGTTCGCGCGTCCCCGTCGCGTCATGAGCATTTAACAATGCTTCCAACAGCCATAATTATGATCAAAGACGTGTGTGGTTTACCTCAATCGTGTAGAGCCCTCCTCGACTCCGGATCGCAAGCTACATTGATTTCGGAGTCGTGTGTTCAACGCCTCGGTTTAAAGCGATTGCACGCAAAGATTCCGGTAATAGGTCTCGGACAAGTCGAAAGCACTCAAGGTACACGGGGCCAAGTAAAGCTTACCATTTCGTCGACAGTTAACTCAGAGTCGCGCGTATCAGTTAATGCCTTCATTCTTGCCACTTTGATAAACAATTTTCCTAGCGTGGAGAGCTCAAGTGCGTGTCTGTCTCATTTTAGAAATCTGCCCTTAGCAGATCCGAATTGCTATCTTCCAAACAAAATCGATTTGTTGTTGGGCTCAGACGTGTTTTTTGACATTGTCGCGGACGGAAAAATCGTACATCCTTCGGGTTCACCAATAGCTCAGAACACTATCTTTGGCTGGGTGATAGCGGGAAACATTTCACTAAGACAGCCAGCATCAATAAGTGTTAATCATTCCACTGTGGACTTAGATGTGCTCCTAAAAGGATTTTTTGAACCTGAAGATCTGGTCGACGGACGTCAAACCAACGGTGAGGTAAGTGCAGCTATTGATGAACATTTTATTGCAACGCACTACGTTAATCGCGATGGTAAATATGTGGTTAGCTTGCCATTTAACAAAATACCCGTAGAGTTCGGAGACTCTCGTGGTTCAGCGCTCAACATGTTATATGCTATGGAGAGACGATTCTCCAAGGATGTTTGCTTAAAGCAACAATACATCGAGTTTATGCGTGAGTACGAGCGACTAGGTCATATGGCACTCGTTTCTCATGACGACCTTAATCGCCCATCGTTTTATTTACCTCATCACGCGGTCTTAAAGCCCGACAGCGCTACGACAAAGCTAAGGGTAGTTTTTAATGGTTCTTGTAAATCAAGTAACGGCTATTCGTTGAACGATTATTTACATGTTGGACCTACGATCCAAAATGATCTTTTCACGTGCCTTATTCGCTTTCGCAAATATAAGGTTGCAATTAAGGCAGATATTGCCAAAATGTACCGTCAGGTTCTTCTTAATGCAAATGACATTCATTTCCAAAGGATCGTCTGGAGGGAGGACGTAACGGAAGAACCGCGCGATTACACACTTCTAACCGTTACGTACGGGACAGCGTCAGCCTCGTTTTTGGCAACACGTGTTCTTAAACAAATCGGCTTGAACAACATGCATCAGTTTCCTTGTGCTTCGAACAGCATTATTAACGATTTTTACGTCGACGATTTTATGTCTACGCTCGAAAGCGCAGATGAAGCGATACAATTGAAAAACGTGGTATTAGACGTACTCAACAGCGCCGGAATGGACCTTCGTAAGTGGTCCTCCAATTCGGTTGACTTCCTAGACACAATTTCCCCCGAGTATCGGGAATCGGCTACCGAGTTAGCTATCGGTCAAACAGGAGTAAAAACTCTGGGTTTATTTTGGGATACGATACACGATTGTTTCAAATTCGTCCATACGACTCCGCCCATCAGGCCAAATACCACTAAAAGAGAAGTGCTATCGGATATAGCTCGAATCTTCGATCCGTTAGGGTGGCTATCACCAATTATTGTGAAAATGAAAATCTTTATAAAACGATTATGGGTCAAGCGTATCGGTTGGGACGAATACATTCCAGTGGACTTCTGGCGAGAATGGAGGGATTTCAAGGAGGATCTTAATTCCATGCAAAACATCAATATTCCAAGGTGGTTATACTATCTTCAAGGGGAAAAATTTGAATTACACGGTTTTGCCGACGCGTCGGAGTCAGCTTATGCTGCAGCAGTGTATGCCAGAGTAGCAGGAGGCAAGTCAGTGCAAACTGAGCTAATCTGTTCTAAGACCAGAATTGCTCCAGTCAAGCCATCGCTTTCGATTCCACGGTTGGAGTTATGTGGCTCTTTACTACTAACCCAGCTGCTTAGTAAGGTAAAAGAGGCCCTCGCTATTCACGATGCTGAATGCTTTGCTTATACCGACTCCACCACCGTACTTCACTGGATTAAGGGATATCCTCGTCCACGAAACGTCTTCGTGGACAATAGAATTTCGAAAATTGTAGCCCAGTTTCCGGTATCAATATGGCATCATGTACGGTCAGCCGAGAACCCAGCGGACTGCGCTACTCGCGGTATGATGCCGAAATGCTTAACAAACTTAGACTTGTGGTGGAAAGGCCCTAACTTCCTTCGTAACAAGGATATAACGTTTTCTGAATTGCCGAATATCGGAGATTGTCCAGTTGATAACGAGGTCGCATGCCTTGCAGTAACAACGGATTCCACCGAATGGAATAGTCGTGTTTTCGAAATGTTTTCAAATCTTAATCGACTTTTGCGGGTCATCGCTCGGTGCATCCGAATGTTTCGAGCTCGCGTAAGACCCCGAGATCGTATTCGAAATTATTATTTGTCCTCATATGACTTAATCTTGGCTAAGACAGCGTTGTTTAAACTGGTTCAAAAAGACGTCTTCAAAGATGAAATCGTTCTGCTGAGAAACGGTAAAGCCATTTCAAAAAAGAGCAAACACTATTCGCTGCGTCCCTTTATCGATCAGGAAGGTGTGCTTCGCGTAGGAGGCAGGCTCGAAAATGCCTGCATACCATTCGAGCAGAAGCATCCAGCTATCCTACCCAAGGATCACCCGTTTACACGTCTTATTGTCAAAGACTGTCATATTAGCAATCTTCATGCTGGAATGCGTCAGATGACGTATCTGCTGTCGCTTCATTACTGTGTCATCGGCATCCACCATGTTATTAAACGAACTATCTACCAATGTACAACTTGTATCAGGCAGCGGGCGATTCAATACCAACAACAAATGGCCAGCCTACCGAAACAAAGATTAGAGCCAGGCGCAACCTTTGGCAACACGGGAGTGGACTACGCTGGTCCCTTTCTGATGCGCTCTTGGAAAGGCCGAGGCGCTAAGCAGTATAAGGTTTATGTGTCACTTTTTGTTTGCATGGCTACGAAAGCCGTGCACCTCGAATTAGTGTCGGATCTCTCGTCGTCCGCGTTCATAGCTGCTCTGCGTCGCTTTGTGTCTAGGCGTGGAAAATGTCATTCAATCTTTAGTGACAATGGCACTAATTTTGTGGGCGCCAACCAGCAGTTGCGAGATTGGGCTAATTTGCTGAATTCATCCAAATTTCAAGAAGATGTCACCAACGAACTCACCTCTAACGGAATCACCTGGCATTTTTCACCCCCTCACGCTCCGCACTTCGGTGGTTTATGGGAGGCTGGTGTCAAAACCACCAAGTATCATCTGCGAAGAGTCATAGGGCAATCATCTTTAACGTTCGAAGAATTCTCCACGGTTTTGTGCCAAATTGAAGCGTGTATTAACTCTCGACCACTGTGCACGCGCTTTGAAGGGGATGTGGATCCTTTAACCCCAGCGCATTTCCTCATTGCGCGGCCACTCCTGACCGTACCAGATCCGAGTATCTTAACAGCAGGGACGTCGCTACGAGATCGATGGCAATATATTCAGCGTTTGGTCTTGGGCTTCTGGGAAAGATGGGCTCAAGATTACCTCAGTCAACTTCAAAGGCGGCCAAAATGGTTAGAGAAATCAAAAAATATCAATCCCAATGATGTCGTCATTTTGATGGATGCAAATCAACCCCCGGGTATTTGGCTTATGGGCCGAGTCACCAAAACGTATCCCGGCCGAGATGGGCTTGCACGCGTCGCATCCGTCACTACAGCAAGAGGAGAGTTCAAACGTCCAATAACTAAGCTATGTCCACTACTCGTCGATTAAGGTTGAAAGACCCTTTCAACGGTGGGAGTATGTTTGGCGATCCCTTGTGTGATCACCTTAAGTGTTCACAAGCCAACAGATCTTAAAAAATGTAATAGTATCTGTTGTCTCTTTCTTTTGAAGATGATGAATAAAAGTCAGTCTGTTTCTAAATTTCAAATAAGCAACACGAGGTTTTTGTATTTCGATCGGAAACTTTCTATATATATATATATTTCAGAATCGTTACTAAAAGGCAAAAAATTATTGAACGCATAAACAGTCATCTTCAACAACTGTCTAAACAACGGCTATTTTCCTGCAGCATGAAAAACAGCAAAGATTGTTCCAGTACCCAAGAAGACTGACAGACACACCGTGGAAGGTTACAAGGCCGGAGTCTCGCAAGGGTCAAAGTTAGGCCCCTTTCTTTTCAACATCTACACCGCAGACCAACCAGAAAGCTCACCAGGCACAAGGACTAAGCTGTATGCAGATGACTTTATCACCTACTCAACATCTCCATCGCCTGAGATAGCAGCCCGTAGAGTGCAGGAGCACGTCAATAATCTCTGGAAGTACTACCTTAAATGGGGATTGAAGATCAACGCCAGCAAGACGGAACTGATTTGCTTCAGACCACCACAGACAAGGACGAGAGCCCGAAGGAGAATCGCGGAAAGGAGTAGGAAAGTCAACATCGAATTTCCAGACAACACAGTTGTAACAACAAAGGACAGTGCCAAATACCTGGGTGTAAACTTCACCCAGCGGATGAAGTTCAACAAACACGCCACAGCTATCTTGAAACGCACCAGTTTCGCGTTTCAACTGGTATATCCTCTACTAAGGAAGCAGTATGGACTCAGCAAGACAGCAAAACTACTCCTGTACAAGCAGCTCATCAGGCCCGTCATCACATATGCCTGCCCGGTCTGGTTAACCATCTCACCGTCAACCATGAAGAAAATCAAGCTCTTCCAGAGGAAAATACTCCGAGTTTGCACTGGACTTCATAGGAACCCCCTCACGAGGAAGTACTGGCCAACTAAGATGGTATACGAGGCAGCTGACATGGTACCAATAGACAAATACATGATGGAGTTATCCAGCCGAATCCTGAGGAACCTCGAAGGACACCCCAACCCAGAAGTGCAACAGCTACTCCAGGAAGAAATTAACACCAGCCATAGGTATCTACTCCCGAGAGCAATCATCGATACCAGATTCCATGATGTATTGTTCAACAAAGGAAGGCCTTTCTACGAAAAAGCAGACAGTGGACACGACAGAGGATGAGCTATGGAGCTCATATTATTTTTATTTTATTTTATTTTTCAAGACTTAAAGTCACGCCACATTATTTTATTTTATTTTCATGTAATAGATTAAGTAGACAAAAATATGTATTTTATTTTATAAAAACCATCCCTTTAGACAGTAGATATAAGTTCGGCCCCTTCTGTCAACAATCTAGTAATAGTTAGTCATAAGCCTAGTCTTAAGTCAATTGTATATAAGACTTTGCGAAATAAAAACAAATCTTAATCTAAAAAAAAAAAAGAAAATTGAGTCGACCGGCACCGGCGCAGCGGTGCACATCATCTGGTAAGAGTAAGTGTTCTTGAAAAATATATTAAATTACAAATAATATTTCGTGCCACACAGGGCCGTACCAAATACTTGTGATCTGTCAGAATTGAAAGTTGTTAAGTTCTAACTTCTAACTGTTAACTTTCCTACTTTTACTGTATAAGCGCAGCTCGCTTCAAATTGATGGCTAGAGAGCCGCAGTTTAATAATGATTTCACAGTGTATGGAATGGAATTGATTTTATTTACATTTTCTTACAGCTATTTATACCTAAATTATGTTACACATCTATTTGGGATATCCCCTCTTATGAACTATGTTACAAATAAGAATGCATCAGCATTCTGCTTCTCATAAGTCACTTATTGGGGCAGTCGTCTCATTTCTAATGTTGACAAACTTGCATTCGGGAGTAGTGTAACAAAATACATTCAGTGTCACTCACAAAGCAACGTAGTCAAAACGATGTCTTTGAACTTAGCTTTTGTTGGCCAAAGGGGACAACAAAATTGTGTACATCGTTTTACTATGATATTAAGTATCAATGAAAACGTGCTTTTTGTTTGTATCTCGTATTTTGGTTGTGGCTCTTTTCGAATGAATGTTATTACACTACATCCCTCCCCTTTAAAAAAATGATATTTTACATTTGTAAAATTTAAATTAATATTATTCGGTTTTTTTTTTGTATGTACATATATATATATGGATTTAGGTTTGTGTTATTTATTGATATTTATTGTTAGTATGTATTTCTGGCTTTAATTAAATTGTTATTGTGTACTTCTTTGTTTTTGTTTTCAATGCTTATAATTTGGACCATTTTGTGCAATAATTTTATATGGACCTTTGAAGGGTTTATCTAGTTTTCTTTTATTTCTTACTTTTGTATAGATACGGTGACCATATTTTCCAAAACAAAATAATTAACAGTAAGAAAAAAAAAACAAATTTTAGCCAATTCTTTTCTATTAATTAAAAACTTTATAAACAGAAAAAAATAACTCAACTTTAATAAAATGCATTTTGTGCATTGAGGGAATTCAGTCTTACATGGATTTAAAATGAAAAAGAGGTTAATAAAAACAAAAACTTATGAACAAAAAATGAAAAAACTTAACATGAAATGAACACAGTTCTTAACAATTTCTTAATTTTTAACATATTTTTCTGAAGAATAAATTAAGCCCAGTTCGTCTTTTTCTTTAATTAGTCCCTGAACTCAAGACAGTTCATTTCGTAGTTATATTTAGTTATCAAAATAGATTTAATTGTTTCTACCTTCATTTGTCCAAATATTGTTTAAAATAGAAAATACACGTTCTGTTGGTGCATTTGATCCTGGCAGACATAAAACAAATTCGACAAGTTTCAAAATGTTTTTGAAACTTATGTTTTTTTCTGTAAAAACATTGAAAATTTCTACCCCTATCAGCTGTTGTCTTCTGAATATCTATCTACCCATTCTCTAATTTTGCTCAGAGTGACATACACAATACGTCATCTACTCTGAAGTCACTTATCTTTCTCATAATAAACATCAAACTTGCTTCTACTTGCTCCCAACAAGGTATTGCACGGACCCACTCCAAAACTTCAACTTCAATGAATGCAGTGTCCCATTGACTTACATAGTCGACGCAACTACTGTTAAAATCTTTTGCATGCTTCTTGATTTTCTCTGAAATGGAATGATCTTCTTATTCTAAATCCGAAATCATTTTTTTAATTACTATTGGTAAAAAATTTCATCTATTCTTTGCTTAATTTTTCATTTGAGTTCTTTGATGATCAGAGATACTTCCGTCATGAATATTTGCTGAGACTCAATTAGTAAAATGTTGTTATGGAAAAGATTAGCCTGACGATGTGCAAAAAACACCCATATTTCTGAATACGGATCATTAAAAAAGTCATTTAAAATACTCGTAGTGGGGCACTTTGGATGCGACATAAAGTAAACCTTTAAGGGTCTAAAAAGTTTTATAATTCTTTCTATAGCTGGTTTAAGAGTAAGCCACCTCGTCTCGCTAAAACCCATTAGCTGCTCCACAAATTTCTTTCTATTGCTCTACACGAACTGTGTAAATGTAAAAGAAAGAACATATTTTGACGATAATTACTTCCACATCAATTCTTTGACAATTCTTGACACACTTAATATTTACATTCTGGATTTTTGGAATTGATATGAAATACAGAACAAATAATGAACAACTTTTTAAATACAGAACATTAATGTGTTTTTGTTTCCAGCAAAATTAATAATGAGCATCGTCTTCAAATACAGAACTGTTCATTATTATAATGAACGGATGGTCACCATATGTATAGACAAAGTCTCCTATTTCGAAATTTGATGCTTTTACATTTAATTGATTGTTACATATTTTAGTTTTATTTAATTCTAAGTTTTCCTTAGCTCTACTATGTGCATACTTTAACTTTATTTTAAATTCATTAACATAATTATCCAAGTTATAAATGCTCTGTTTATTTTTAATGATTTCACAAGGTAAAGCACATAATTTTCCATATACTAATTCAAATAGTGCATAACTTGTAGTACTGTGTGGTGTAGTGTTGTATGTGTAAGTGTAGTATGATAGTAACTCTTTCCATTCGTCTTTTCCGTTCATGGTCATTAAAAAGTCGTTCAGAACTCTATGGTTTCTTTCTATTGAGCCTAAAGTTTCATGGTGAAATGGCGTAGATGTGGCTTTTTCTATTTTTAATAATTTGCATATGTTTACTAGTAGTTCATTTGTGAATTCTGTGCCTTTATCTGTTTTTAATTTTCTAAAACAACCATATTTTAAAATGAATTTTTCTACTATAGTCTTTGCTACTGAAACGGCATCTTTTGTAACTAATGGAAATGCTTCAATGAATTTTGTAAGCTCACATTGAATTGTCAGAATATACCTGTATCCATCTGATGGTCTGAGTGGTCCTACTGTATCTATTGTTATTGTTTCAAATGATGTATTTGGTGTCTCTGTTTTTTGTGAATTGCTCTTTTGTATATTTTGTTATTTAACCTCATTACAAATTCTGCACTTATTTATATAATTTCTAACCATCTTATTCATATTCTTCCATACATATTTCAGCTTAAGCTATGCTATACATCTTCTTATACCTATATGTCCTCCTAATTTATTATCATGATACCTTTTTATTATTTCATTCATTTCTTTTATATCATGCACTCTTTTTGGCACATTGTATAATATAATGTTAAGACAATTTTCTTTTTAATTTTTCTGCAGTTCATTAAATATCTTCTTAAATTTGTGCACTGATATTGTTTCAAATATTTCATTATTCATTGCTAACGCTAGCTTTTCTAACTTCACATGCTTTGCATAGGATAATAGTTTCCTCAGAATCAATTTTAAATCTGATAATGATTTATCACTGTATCCAACATGTATTTTATCTTTGATTGCATATATTCTTTCTTTTTGGGTAATGGGTACCCAAATTTTTTATATTCTCAAGTTGCAACTTCTTAATATTCCTAGTGCCTGAAATTGATATGCATTCCCATATGTGAAGGTGATCAGTCTCACTGGTGGCATAGTTTCCGGATTTTCTTCTTTTTCATTAGTGTTTTCTATGTTTCTCAGCTTCATTGCTCTAGTTAGGACATTTGTACTTAGTTTTGGTATCATTTCTTTTAACTCTTCTGAACTTATTTTTATCCTAGATAATGCATCAGCATTTGTATTCATTTTTCCTTGTTTAAAAACTATATCAAAATCGTTATCCATTAAATCTACTCTAATTCTAGTCAACTTAGATGAAGGGTTCTTATGTGTAAATAAACTAACTAATGGTCTGTGATCTGTGTACACAATAAATCTTCTTCCATACAGGTAAGGTCTAAAATGATTTATTCCCCAATGAATACCAAGTAATTCTTTCTCTATTACTGATTTATTTAGTTCGTGTTTGTTTAATGCTTTACTGGCATATGCAATGGGCTTATCATTACCTACTTCTCATTGAGATAAAATCGCTAATAGTGCGTACTAACAACAGATGCATCAGCATCTGTTGTTAGTATGAATGGTTTTGAAAGATTTGGGTAAGATAGGATTGGTGGTGACATTATTTTTAATTTAAGTGTTTCAAAAGCAATTTGACAATTTTGTGTCCAGCTAAAAATTTGATTTTCCTTTTGTATGAAACGTCTATAGTAATTAGAGAAAGCTACGAATCTTCGAACTTCATCTACATTATCTGGTTTAGGATATTCTTTAATAACATTGTACTTATCTGGGTATGTAGTTACACCTTTGTTATTAAATGTCCAAGATAAACTACTTCTGGACGTAGAAAATTACATTTGCTTGGGTCTAGTTTTCAATTATATTTACGTAATCTTTTAAAAACTTCTGTTAGATAGTTATTATGCTCTTTAAGATTTGATCCAAAAACGATTATATTGTAACGTGCGCCTAGTTCGCAAAATAAAACTTCACTTTTCAATTTATTTCTACCACTTTTATTCAGTATCTATACTTTATTCGAACTCAACTCGACTATTGGACTATCACTGGTTAACAACATTTCACTCTTAACTTTATCATTCTATAATCAAAACTGACTGCTCGTTGCGTCAGCGGCCTATTTATATAGAACAACACTCATCTAGAGCGTTCCAGTTTCTTCTCCAAGGTTTCCACATTTGCTGTCAAGCATCTCTACACTCACACACACTGGCTTACAAGCAATGCCTGTCATTTTATACCATTCCATTATAGTGTTGCCAGTTGTGTTTTCGGTTAAACGTCTTCGATTAGGAAATTGGTATAAATGTTGGGTGTTCATTACACTGCCCCCTCCTTAAGATTGTTCGTCCCGAATAATTCCATCTGCAGCCTCGCTACTATATCGATGCAGCCGGTCACAATGAACTACTTTTAACTTGCCTCTTAATCCTCTTTGGATGCGGTAAACCACGTCGTTAATCCTCGTGACAACAGTATAAGGACCTTGCCAGTTCTGCTGAAGTTTCGGTGACAATCCCTTTTGACGATGAGGATTATAAAGCCACACACGATCTCCTGCTTGGAATCCTGCCGTTGTCGCTTTCGTGTCGTACCGTTTCTTCATCCGGTCGCTGTAGGTTTTCATCCGTTCCCTTGTTCTTTTGTGGATGTCAGCGAGTCTCTCCTTGAGGTCGTCCACATACTCGTTCGTGTCCTGTGGCTCCTCTGTGGGGCATCCAAATTTAAGTTCGCTGGGCAGCCGCATGGTTTTCCCGAACAGGATGTCAGATGGTGTTTGTCCTGTCGAGCTATGTACTGCACTTCTGTAGGCCATCAGGAATAGCTTGACGTGCCTATCCCTGTCTCTTTGGTAGTCGCCTACGACCTTGGTGAGGTGTTCTTTCAAGGTCCGGTTGAATCTTTCAACCATCCCATCAGATTGTGGATGAAGCGGTGTGGTTCTGGTCTTCTTGATGCCAAGTAGTCCGCACACTCCTTGGAAGATGTTTGACTCGAAGTTCCTCCCTTGGTCGGAATGGAGTTCCATAGGTACGCCAAACCTACTTACCCAGTTAAACACAATCTGGTCGACCACCGTTTTGGCTTCTTGATTTGGGATGGCATACGCCTCAGGCCATTTGCTAAAATAGTCCATTACAACCAGAATGTACTTGTTTCCAGCGTTGGTCTCTGGAAAAGGCCCAGCCACATCTACTGCAATCCTCTCAAAATGCGATCCAACGTTGTACTGATGCATCTTACCTTGAATCTTCCTACCAGGTCCTTTGGTTGCAGCACACTTGTCACATGTTCGGCACCACTTCTCCACGTCATCTCTAGCATGTCACCAGTAGAACCGATGTCGCACCTTCTCCAGTGTTTTGTTAACTCCCAGGTGACCTCCAGAAGGTCCGTCGTGCATCTCCCGAAGAACTTAACTGACTTTCGATTGCGGTACGATCAGCTGCATCACATATGATTTACCGTCAGCGGACTCCCATCTTCGCCTGAGGACACCTTCTTGCACATATAGTGAGTCCCACTGTGCCCAATAGGCTTTGAGAACTGGACTCCTGTCAGAAATGTCTTCCCATTCAGGTTTCTCTTCATTTTCTTTCCATGCGAGAATGGGTTCGATATCTGGATCCCCCTGTTGAGCGGTCCTCACTTCCTCATTGCTCCATCCGCATATGGGGTCAGCTCTTAGTCGCTGAGCGGTAATATTTTCTTTGTTTTCTTGTCGCCTACAATGCTTGCAATCCTCTTTGCAAGGTCTTCGGGACAATGCGTCGGCGTTTGAGTGCAGCTTTTCTCTGCGGTGTTGAATCTGGTTATCATAAGCCTGCAGTCTTTCTATCCACCTTGCGACTTGACCTTCTGGATTTTTGAAGTTCAACAATCAGTTCAGAGCACCATGGTCTGTCCGCAGAAGGAATTTCTGTCCATAGATGTACTTATGGAAGTGCTTTGTTGCCAAGATAGGAGCTAGCAGTTCCCTTCTGGTCACGCAGTAGTTTCTTTCAGGCTTCGAGAGGACCTTACTGTAATATGCCACCACTTTCTCTTCGCCATCATGCACTTGGGATAGTACCGCCCCGATTCCAACGTTGCTTGCATCTGCGTCGATGATGAATGTTTTGCCAGGTGTTGGATGTGCCAGCACTGGAGCGTTACAGAGGCGATATTTGAGTTCCTGAAAAGATTTTTCACACTCACCTGACCATTTGAACTGCTTCCCTTTTTCGGTGAGCTGATGCAAACTTTTTGCAACTCCAGCAAAGTTCTTAACAAAACGTCGGTAATATGTGGCAAGACCAAGAAAGCTTCGGAGTTGATGTTTGTCCTGTGGTGTTGGCCAATTTTTGACGGAGTCAACTTTTTCAGGATCAGTCTTCACTCCTTGGGAAGAGATGATGTGTCCCAAATACTTAACTTCGGTTTTGAAAAGTGCACATTTTTCTTGATTCAGTTTAAGGTTAGCCTCTCGAAGTCTCTGAAACACGGCTTTTAGATTCTTGCAATGTTGGTCAAATGTTTTCCCGTAAACAATGACATCGTCCAAGTAGACAAGGCACGCTTTCCACGTCAGTCCTTAAAGAACGCACTCCATCAAACGCTCGAATCTTGCCGGAGCGTTGCATAGCCCAAACGGCATAATTTTAAACTGCCAGAGCCCATTACCTGTAGAAAACGCCGTCTTTTCCCGATCATCAGGGTGGATGTCAACTTACCAATATCCACTCTTCAAGTCCAGCGTCGAAAACCACTGGGCTCCCTCCATAGCATCCAGGGTATCACTGATTCTCGGCAGGGTATAGCTGTCCTTTTTAGTCACATCATTCAGCCTTCGGTAGTCCACACAAAAACGAGTGCTTCCGTCTTTCTTTTTCACTAGCACCACTGGTGAAGCCAAAGGACTTTTGGAATTTTCAATAAGACCGTCCTTCTTCATTGCTGTTATCATTTCCTCAACCTCACCTTGTTTGGCCAGTGGCAGGCGTCTTGCGGGTTGACGAATCGGTCTTGCATCTCCTGTGTTGATGCGATGCTGCACCAACTGTGTCCTACCATATTGCCCTTTTGACGTTGCGAAGATGTCAGTGTACTCTTGTAGGAGATTTTCAGCCATCCTTGTTTGTTGGTGATCAAGGTTGGATCAATACAGTATTTTAGCTCTGATGATTTTGAGCTCCTCCGGAGTTATAGTTTTTCTCGGGGCTTCGTCTGTGATCTTCGTAATTGCTGCAACCGATTCGCAACGTCCAACGACTTCTCCTTTCTTCAACCTTACATCGTACGGTCTGGTGTTTAGTAATCGTACGGGGACCATTTTGTTTTTCGGTGCTACTAGTGTTTTCCCAATGATGACGCTTTGGGAGGAACACTCTGGGTCTGGTTCCACCATTAGGTATCGAAGGCTTCCAAACTCACCTTCCAGTTTTGTCCAAACGAACACTTCAGAAGAAGGAGGCAGAATCAGATCTTCCGTGATGACAGTCCTCAGTGTCGACGTACTCTCGTTCGAATAAGTCATTGGAAGTTCCTTATTTTGGTACTTCAAAACCTGATTACCGATGTCCAAAATAACTCCGTGCTGTTTCATAAAGTCGATTCCAATGATGCACTCGTCACATATATCTGCCACCAGGAATTGATGAGTAAACACTAGATCGGCCAGTCGGATCTTAAGACACACTTCTCCATATACTCTTGCTGCTTCTCCCGTTGCGGTTCTTAGACGGTAGCTATTGGTGTTATGAAGCCACGTCGTCCTTACCAGGTCTCGACGTACTATGGAGGCTGTGGCACCGGTGTCGATGGTAGCCACATGTTTGTTCCCGTTAATAGTAGTTTCCACAGTCAGACTTTTGTTGTCTCGTTTGGTCTGAGAGACCTGGATGGTGGTTCTGGGGCCATCGATACAAGAAACCCACCTCTGCCCCTCGAAGTTGGATTGATAGGCAACGCTGGTGTTGTTGTTACCTTGCTCTAGGTTGGATCTCTTGCTTCCACAATGTTGACAAGCGGCTTTATTTGGTGGTAGTCGGCATTGACGCTGTAAGTGCCCGGTCTTGTTGCAATTCCAACATCTTGCTAGTCCGCTCCGCTGGTTCTTTTGTATTTCAGCTCTTTGGCACGAGCATTCTTCGACTAAGGCTTCTCTAAGTCGATGTACTCCACGAGAAGCCTGTTCTGCTGCTTCAATTGTCAATGCGAATGCTAAAGTTTCGGAAAGAGTACGTGTTCTAGCAGTTCGCACAGACCTCTGAAGATGTATATCGGAAATGGCACGAACGAAGGACTCAACAGCAAGCTGGTTGATGATTTCTTCTCCAGCATCCGGGTATGCCAGATGAACCAGTCTTTCGACGTCTGCTTGGAGCTGCTGTAGACTTTCAGCCCTTTTCTGGACTCTTTTATTGAGTTGGACTCGGAAGACTTCTTTCAAGTGGCTATATCCAAAGCGTTTATCTATAGCTGCCACGAGAGAACTGATCGCCGCTCTTACCAGCTGGAACTGTTTGAAGTAATTCAGCTGCTGGTCCTCTAAGAGCAAGAGTCAGTGCAATGTACTTGTCTTCGTCATCCCAGCCATTTGTTGTCGCGGCTGCCTCAAATTGTCTCTTGTTGACTGGCCAAGAAGACTGTTAATCAAATGTTGGGGGTTTCATCTCCTTTTTCTTTGTAAACTCCCCAGCAGACTCTCGAATTTTTATTTTCCGAATCTGGTCCAATTCCTTGGTCAGAACAGAGAACTGTTTATCGCATCGGCTTTCCAAACGATTCTCTACAACAGAAAGCTGTTTTTCCACACCTTCAACTCGTTCGTCAAGGGCACATACATTTTTCTCAATGTTACCCAATTTTCCTTCTAGAATGTTTTTCTGACCTTCTAAAACATTCTGTTGCGCCTCAAGTCTTTCGAGAATATTCTGTTGTTCTTTCTTTTGTTCGTTTCGTTGTTCTTCAATCAGCTTCTTTTGCTCGTTTCGTTGCTCTTCCAGATTCTTTTGTTGTACTTCGAGTCGTTCAAGAACATTCTGCTGTTCCTTCTTTTGATCGTTTCGTTGCTCTTCCAGACGTCCGAGAATATTCTGCTGTTGCTTGTTTTGTTCTAATAAAATCTTCATTATACTAGAAAAATCTTAACTTTCATTTCCTTCCTCTTCCTCCACTTCTGCTTCAAAGACAAAAGTGTTAACGTCTTCACCTTGCTGTTCCAAATAGTTACGCAAGCGCAGGACGAGCTCATTTTTCGATCCCGCTCTAGAAAGATTTCGCTTACCTAACTCACTTTTAAGCTCAATGCAGTTGAGCCCTTCTAACAACTTACCCATTTTCACTGTATATTGTTTTTATTTTTCCTTTTACTTTTTTTTTTTTTTTACACTTTACTAATCAACTGGTTTTTTTTTCAATTAAGTTTTATTTACACTTCTGACACCAATGTAACGTGCGCTTAGTTCGCAAAATAAAACTTCACTTTTCTATTTATTTCTACCACTTTTATTCAGTATCTATACTTTATACTTTATTCGAACTCAGTGGCAGCACTGGTTATCTCTGTGCATAGTTGTGTGTTTTCATAGCTCTGTTTTTAAACTGATTAAATTCTGTGTATTTCATACTTTAAAATTTAAACTGTGATCTGTTCAGTAATCTTTTTAGTTTGATTATCTACTTATGAGTTTATTTTGGTTCAAAGTGTTGTAAATAATAAAAATAGCAAAGTTGAATTAAATTAGATTCTGATTACGTTTTGTGTTATCTTTAGTTGTATTGGTAAGACATTATTTTCCGTTCTTATGTTGAGTGTGTTTTGAGTGATTTTTTTTTATTATTGTTTTCTCCGTTTAACCACTAATTATCCCTCATACATCTCTTTCAACTACTAATTCCTTTCTTTTAGAACATACCATTTTAACTTAACAATTTTGCAACCTCTAAATTATCGTTAGTTTGGTTGAATTGGTAGGAGTCTATACCATTTTGAGAGTTTAATTTCGTCACTTAGGTTCAACTCCTACCCGTGCCTAAAAAAAAAAATATTTTTTTTTTTTTTTCTTCTTTCTTATAAATAAATAATTTTTTTTTTCTCTCTCTTTTTTAATATCTTTTAATATGGATTGTGCAGCGGGTAAATGCCTCGACAATTCGAACTCACCTCTGTTTGCTTGCTATGGGCCATGTGGAAATGTTTTTCATGCCAAATGTATTGGCTCCAACAATGCTTTATTGGATAAAATTAGTGCATCGAAAATCGCTTGTTGGTACTGTGAAAACTGTAAGAAGATTTCCCTATCCCATTTAGCTGTAAAAATGTCCAATTTTAAGTTAGAAATTGAGAAACTCTCTAAAGGCTTCGAAACGCTTCATAAAGTTTTTAATGAATCGGTTTCAAACTTAGCGTCATTTTCTTCCCCTATTAGCTCTGTTGACATATCAACTTCAACAGATGACTTAAAGTTGCTGACTTCGGATAAACCCCAAGCTTTAAAGGATTTAAGTGAACAGTCCAGATCTTCAGTTAATTTGAACCCTGTCTCCGTTCTAAATAAGGGCTCCAAAAGAAGCAGTGATGGCATTGCTTCCACTAAGCAAAGTACTCCTTCAAAGCGAAAGAATCTGAGAAGCAATTCTAAAAAGGCGAACAGCGTTTCAGTCCCATTAGAACAAACTGATGTAGTTGATATGGTTGCAATTAGTTCACCATCAGTAAGTAACGATTTGGATGCTGTTCCCTTAGAATCTATTACTCGAATGGAAGCAGTCCCCAAACCTAGATCCATTTTTGTTTCTCGGCTGAGACCTGAGCTCATACCGAATGATGTTTTGCATTATTTAGTTACAAAGAAACTTATTCCTTGTGAAAACTTTATTAAATGTTCTAAAATAAGTAGAACTGATAGTTTTGTTTCGTCTTTTAAATTACTTGTCCCACCCTTATTGTTTGACTCTCTTTGTGACAGTAATATTTGGCCAGCTGGTACTCTTGTCAAAGAATTCTCAGGCTACAACAAAAAGAATAAAAATTTATTAAAGAGTATTCCAAAAAACTAAAAAGATTTTCCCTCTTCTACCAAAATGTTAGAGGGCTTCGCAGTAAAACTGCAGATTTATATGTGAATTCTCTCGTTTTCTCACACGATGTGTTTGCTTTGACGGAAACGTGGCTTAACCCAAGCCATTTGAATACCGAAATCCTCAGCCAAGAATTTTCTGTCTACCGTAAAGATCGGCATATAGACAAACCAGAAGCTGTTGGAGGTGGTGTTCTTATTGCGGTCAGGAACGCGTTTATGTCATCTCGTATACACTTTCCGTTTGATTTGTCTATTGATGTTGTTTGTGTGAAAGTTTGTACCTTGTCCAAAAATATTTTCATCA
This sequence comes from Melanostoma scalare, assembly GCA_949752695.1. Classification (NCBI taxonomy): domain Eukaryota; kingdom Metazoa; phylum Arthropoda; class Insecta; order Diptera; family Syrphidae; genus Melanostoma; species Melanostoma scalare. The sequence goes on along the minus strand of OX456985.1, from coordinate 150,360,923 downwards.
TAAATGTTTATATTGTCCCTAAAAGCTTAGCACCAGTTTATGCTGAGCTATCTCTTATTTTGGATTATGTCTTCGAAATATCCGATCTTGAAAGCCAGATTCTATTACTGGGTGACTTTAATTTACCATACATTCAGTGGCTACCCTCTGATGATGGTTCCTTTCAAAAAGCTTCCCTGTCTTCACCACAACAGGAGCTTTCCTGTTTAGACAACATAATTTCTTCTGACTTACGGCAAGTAAGCTGTATTAGAAACTATCAAAGTCGTATGTTAGATTTAGTATTTTCTTCGGACGCTATTAAGACTGTTGTAATGCAATCAAATTCTGGTATCACAAGAATAGATGACTTACACCCACCTTTAGATATCTTTATTGAACTCAGCAATGTGATTGACGAAAGAAGTAGTCCATATGACTGTTCATATACCTTTGACTTTCGAAAAGCGAACTTCGATTTGCTTTCGGATGAATTAAGCAGGGCTGGTATTGAAAAAATATCAACTCTAGCAGATCTTGACGAAGCAGTTAGCTGTTTCTACTCTATTTTAAAGGATTGCATGAATAAAACAATTCCACTAAAATTGATTAAAAAAGAAAATTATTGCCAGCCGTGGTTTACCAAAGAACTGAAAGTTCTGCGGAATAAAAGAAACAAGGCCTGGAAAACTTATTTGACCACTCTTTCTCTAACTGACCACCAAGTGTTCATAAGTCTTTTTGAAGACTTCAGAACGCTTTCTCAAAATCTTTATTCCAGCTATGTAACTCAAATGAGTTGCTCTCTTAAAAATGATCCAAAAAGTTTTTGGTCCTTTGTTAACTCCAAAAAGAAATCAGACGGCTATCCAGCAAATTTTATTTATAATAGCAATCTTTTGAAGGATACTCCTGACATATGCAATGCCTTTGCAAATCATTTTTGTGGCTCTTTTTGTAGTACACCTCTCAAAATTGATGAAAACTATTTTAAGTATTTAACTCACTGTTCTCAAGTAAGTTTTAATAGCATCCCCATTTACAGTGATAGAATTATTCATTACCTTTCTTCTCTAAATGATGACGTTTCATCTGGCCCGGATATGATACCACCTATAGTTTTAAAAAAGTGTTCTTTACGCTTAGCCTTCGCTCTCGAATACCTTTTCAAGCTTTCTTTAAAGTCCGGAAAATTTCCTAGTTTGTGGAAAATGTCTTTTATTACCCCTGTTTTCAAGAAGGGTGAAAAAATAGATATAAAAAACTACAGGCCAATTGCAAAGCTTTCATGCATTCCTAAGCTGTTTGAACAAGTAGTCTGCGAAAGTTTATCATTCTTTGCAAGGAATATAATCTGTAATCAACAACACGGATTTATGCAAAGAAGATCAACGGCTACTAATCTTCTCTCGTTTTACCATAAATGCTCTAATACACTCGAAAAAGGGTATGAGTTAGACTGCATTTATACTGATTTCTCTAAGGCCTTCGACCAACTTTCTCATAATATTATATTATATAAACTAAAAGCATTTGGATTTCCACCAGTATTTATTGTTTGGATAAGTTCATACTTAAAAAATAGATCTTATCAAGTCAAATTTCGTAACGTCTTGTCAAATTCTTTCAATGGTCTGTCTGGTGTGCCACAAGGGAGTCACCTTGGTCCTTTGCTTTTCATTATTGCAATAAATGACGTCATTACTTGTATATCATACAGCGACATTCTAATTTTTGCTGACGACATGAAGATTTTCAAATCGATAGAATATTCGTCAGATCGCAATTCATTACAAAAAGATATCGACAGTTTTGTTACGTGGTGTTCTAAAAACGGTCTTAGTTTGAACCCTTCCAAGTGTCAAAGTATGACGTTCTCACGCAAAAGGATTCCCTCTGTCGCAAATTATTCAATATCTCAGCAATCATTATCTCAAGTCTCGAATTTCCGCGACCTTGGTGTAATTTTTAGTACTAACCTTGAATTCAATGAACACATCAATTCCATAACAAGTAAAGCAAATTCAATGCTTGGGTTCATAAAGAGATGGGCAAAAGAATTTAACGACCCCTATGTTACACTTTCCTTATACAACTGTCATGTTCGTCCCTATCTCGAGTATGCTTCTCAGGTTTGGTCACCTCTATATGAAGTTCATAAAACTCGTATTGAGGCAGTTCAACACAGATTTATACGTTTTGCCCTGAAAGGTCTTCCCTGGGAAGATCCTTTTAATCTCCCCCCTTATGAAAATCGTATTCGTCTTTTGAATCTTCAACCACTCTCACAAAGACGGACTAACAATGATTTGGTATTTTTCCATCAACTTATAACAGGTTCGATCGATGCTCCCGACTTGCTCTCCCACATAGGATTCAACTATCGTGGAGGATCTCACCAACTACGTAATTTAGAGTTTTTGCATTGCTACCACCACAGAACTAACTATGGCATGCATGAGCCGATAGCTCGCATGAGTAGGTTATACAACTCTAACCCTTTTACTTTAGATTTCAATCTTAGTAAAAGTAGTTTAAAATTAAAACTCAAAACCAGTGCTCCACAAGCATGATTTTTGTTTTGTATTTAATTTGTATTTAATTTGTATTTAATTATTAGTTACTGTAAATTATTTTAATTGTATTTTTTCTTCTTTTTTTATATACTTTCAATAATGTTTATAGTTTGATTTTGTTTTCTCGATGTAGTAAAAGTTAATTATGTTAAATGTTATGTCCTTGTTCGAATACGTTCTTTTGTGCTTGTGTTGGCGTTTTTTACTAACCACTAACACTTGCATTAATGATGAAGAGCGTAGATAAGTGCGTACATATGAGCTTGCTCTAAGCTCAGTACCGCTTAAGACTCTGAGATGCAAAAAAAAAAAAAACTCAACTCGACTATTGGACTATCACTGGTTAACAACATTTCACTCTTAACTTTATCACTCTATAATCAAAGTGACTGCTCGTTGCGTCAGCGGCCTCTTTATATAGAACAACACTCATCTAGAGCGTTCCAGTTTCTTCTCCAAGGTTTCCACATTTGCTGTCAAGCATCTCTACACTCACACACACTGGCTTACAAGCAATGCCTGTCATTTTATACCATTCCATTATAGTGTTGCCAGTTGTGTTTTCGGTTAAACGTCTTCGATTAGGAAATTGGTATAAATGTTGGGTGTTCATTACATTATCATCTACGTATAGAAATGCAGATGCTTGCAGTCCACTAAGTGCAATTGATAACATTCTCTGAAAGCTGTTTGTTGAAATTTTTAATCCAAAAGGTAATCTTTTGAATTGAAAGTGACCAGTGTCCGTAGAAAATGCTGTCAATGGTCTGGATTTCGGATGTAATGGAATTTGGTGAAATGAACTTGTCATATCTAAAGTTGAAAATTTTTTCGCTTTTCCTAATTTATCTAATACGTCTTCCAAACGAGTTAGTGGGAATTTATCATCAACTACTTTTTTGTTCAAAGACCTAAAATCAACTACTAATCTCCATTTTTTGTTACCTTCTTTGTCCTTTTTTGGAACTATTAACAAAGGTGAATTATGAGGACTTATAGATGGTTCAACTATATCTTCATCTATCAAATTTTCAACTTGGTTTTTGATTTCATTCAAATTAGCATGCGGAAGTCTGTAATTTTTTATGTATACTGGTGTTTTATCTATAGTTGTTATTTTCTGTTCATAAAAATTATTTTTTGTTAGTATTTCATTTTCTAAGTGAAATATATTTTGAAATTGCTTGCATAATTTAAGTATTTCTGTCTTAGCGTTGTCATCTAAACTATCTAATTTTATTTCATTTTCTATTTTCTTAAATCGATCTTCATCTACTAAACTATTTTTAAATTGTAATATTTCATAACTCGAGATTGGTTCTATTCCTAATGAGATATGTTTAAGCGTTACTTTTGAATCAGTCGTATTTAGTATCTTCACATGTTTGGTTCCTATTGCTGGTATTAATGAATTTGCTAAAAATACTCCCTTTTTTATTTCTTTTCCATGTATTACGCTATCTTCTTTTACGTCTAAATCGACTTTATGAATTATCTCTGTTCTTGCTGGAATTTTAATATCATTTTTAATGTCTCTTGTATTCATATTCATTGGTAAAACCATTTCTTCCCCATCTAATGGAATTATTAGTACACATGTTTCATAATCAATCTTACAGTTATATTGTAATAAAAAGTCTCTACCTACACAGTCAGACAAAATAAAGTGCAAACCGGAATTAAAAGGCGCACACACATTATTTTGTATTGTTTTCATGAACTGTACTTCAAAAAGTCATTTTATTTAATTTATTTAAGTTCTTTTACAAACATACCAGTATTCATAAACAAAATATAACCAAAATTGAAATAACAAAAAATATGTGTTGCAATAAATCATGAAAAAAGAGAAGACAAAATAAAGTGCAAATTCAAAATATCAGCAAAAAACATATATTTTCATAGGAAATCAGTAACTGGTGACTGCTCCTTTATTTTGAATAACAGCAGCAAGTCGTTTTGGTATGCTGCGAACAAGATTTCTCAAAATTTCAGATGGAATCCTCTCACATTCAAACTGGAGAATTTCCCAAAAAGATGGTATGTTTCGCCGACCATCTAACGGAATTCTGTCATCTAATATGGACCAAAGATGCTCTATCGGATTGAGATCTTGGGATTGAGGTGGCCATTCCAATACTTCCACGTTGTTTTGAGAAAACCTGCTTTGCCACTTTGCAAGTATGCTTCGGATCATTATCTTGCTGGAAAATGTAGTTGTCCAGCGATATTTTTGATGCCGAAGAAGCTAAGTTTTCTCTAATAATGTTGACGTAGTGAGAACCCGTCATTTTGGTGTCAATTTTGACAATATTCCCAACGCCACGAAAGGGAAAACATCTCCAAACCATAATAGACCCACCACCATGTTTGACGATTTTTTTAATGCATCTTTGGTCTAGTCTTTCCTTGGGCTTGCATCAAACTCTTTTCCTTGATTTGGAATTTGTTAACTCAAATTTAGACTCATGAAGCCTGATTATGCTTTGCCAAAAAGATTGTGGTCTTGTTAAATACTTTTTTGCGAAAGCAAGTCTTTTTTTATAATTATTTGGCATAGCAAAAGTTTTCTCTTTGCCAAATAGTTTCGTAGCCCACTTTCATTAAGACACCTTTGGACTGTCCTTGGTCTTACGTTTAATTGTAGGTCTTCTTCAATGTTTCTAGCTGTGGATAACGGTTTTTTCTGGCCTCTATTGTGATTCTGCGGTGTTGTTTTCCTCTTTCTTCCACTTTGACTTCTAAAACTGGCAGCAGATCACCGTTTAATGAAGCTCAAATAAACCTTCTTGGTTCCAGAAATTGACAGACTATATTTTTCACTTAATTTACGGAAAGTCAACCCACGTCAACGGTCCGAAACTAAAACTTCTTTCAATTCGGGTGAGAGTTGTTCCATGTCAAAGCCTATGAAAATAAAATTCAACTTGAAACAAAATTTTTGCAAACGGGCATAAGATAACCTCACCTTCTGATCATTTTAAATTTAAATTTTTATTTTTGACTATTATTAGCTATACTTTGCACATGTATTAAAAAATTGCACTTTATTTTGTCCGAGCTCAATGTCATTTGCTTGAAAATTAATGCAGTTCATGTTTAAAAGAGAGCAAAAATAACGGAGTATTTATAAAGGTTTGATAAACAATGACAAAATATAACGTAGTAACATTAAATAGAGTGATTAATCATTGTTTATTCTCTGCAAGTGCATTTGCACTTTATTTTGTCTGACAGTGTAGTATTGCATCTGTTGATATATTTATATCCTCACTAACCACGTGGAATTGATGTTTTATATTTGTTTCTCCATGAGTTCTAGTTCTGTTATACCTTTCGAAAATATCGTTTTATTTGTTATGCCGTTTATTTGACATGACGAATATTCATTTAAATCTTTAACAAGAAACTCTTTACAAACTGAAATATCAGCACCCGTGTCAATATAAAATTTAAAAGTTTTGTTTAAATGTTTTATCCTTATGTTAACGAAATTTGTGTCGCATTCCCCATAGAAATTTAGAACCTTCTTTGGTATCCCCGATTCTGCTGCCCGGGGATCTCTAAGTTTTTCGACCTGGTATTATTATTGTGGTATTCCCTTGCTATACCTCTACCTCTATTGTTATTTTTGTTCCTTTCATAACCATTGTTATAATTGTTGTTATTGTACTGTCTATTGTTGTTTCTATCATTATTTGTAAATTTTGGATAGGAAGAATTATGGTTGTATTGGTATCTACCACTATGATTTGTCCTAAATTGCATGATGTTATTTTATCGTGTAGACGCTTCAACCTCAATTGCTATATGTACGGCTTCATTAAATGTAGCTACTCTTGATGCTTGTACTACCTGTCTACATGCTTCATTTAATCCATTTTTAAAAACATTTAATCCTAGTTGGTCATTTAACTTTATTATAATTCTTTTATTGGCTTCACCCTGTTCAGCTATCTGAATCTCATTTAATTGTGAAATTAGTACTTCTATCCGCTCTGCAAATTTGTTAACTTCTTGTGTTCCCTGGTGCTGTCTTGCTAAATCATTATGTAGTTTCAATGGGTTTGTTTTCTTTAAATATAAAAAATTGTCAGGTTCTTTGTCTAGAGTCAGAAGCCTGCTTTTTGCTTTGTCAGTTACTTTAGTTGCTATAACAAATTTAATTAATTTTTTCTTTTCACTATCTCCGCCTAAAGTATCATGATAGAATTCAATAAGCCCAAAAAAATTTGAAAGATTCTTCGATTCAACGTTAAATTCTCTAATAAGCTTTGTAGCTGTTAACATATTAAATTCTGCCATTTTTTCAGGATAAATTTTTTTCGTTTTTGGCTTAAGTAATTCTAAAATTTGTTGTTCTATTTCTTTGAAGTTTACTGATATTTCTTCTATTTCCGTTTCGTCAGTAATTTCTATAAGTATTTCTTTCCATATCTTGTCAATTTCTTTCTTTGTTTTGTCAATGTATTCTTGTGAATATTCTCTGTTTGAACTTTTTTTTAAATTTACTAATATTTTGTAAATGCTCTTTATACTATCCATAACATAAATGACTTCAAATGTATTTTATAAATTTTTTTTTTTTTGTAGTAAGAATGTTGACTTCGATATTAGATTTCACAATATATATATATTTTTTTATTCATTGAACGGAAATTACAATTATTTTTTTTTTTTTTTAAACATTATTTATTCTATTTCGTATTATTTGTTTCTTAACATATTTCTTATAATAAGAATGAATTTTCGCTATTAATAGAATGATAAGTATTACTAGAGTTATATTGTTTATATTCGAACTGCTTAGAATCTGCTGGCTGCTACTCAGGTTGTTATTTATCACTTCCTTCGATTGTGGTTGCCCCATTGTAATGTTATTTAATTTTTGGATTGGTTGTCCTGAAATCCACAAAAGATCGTCATGTAATGTAGATGATGATGGTGTTGAAACCTTCGAGTTAGCTTTTAAGGTCGTTGGCAACTTTTGGAAGATCTTTAAATGCTGGTGCAGACATATTTTATCTGTTTTCATTGGTTTCAATATAAACTATCATAAACTTGCAAGTATACATATAATATGTTGATCGACCCTCTACTTGTAATGCTCAACGGTTCTAACGTTCATGCCCAAGCATATGCAGACGACGTCGCGTCGCCGTGCTCTCGGTTGGTTCCAGCCTCCAAGCTGTCTGTTCCCGAGCACAGACTGCGCTTTATATGATTGACACCTGGTGTGTTAGAAACGGTCTCTCCGTCAATCCTCTTAAAACCGAGGTTGTCCTCTTCACGAGACGTAGAAAATTGACTGGTCTGACCCAACTTACGCTTTAAGGCGTCAACATCCCCTTTTCAAAAGAAGTCAAGCATCTTGGAGTAATCCTGGATAACAAACTTCTTTGGTCGAAACATGTCGAGTCTAAAACTACTAAGGCACTGTCAGTTTTCTGGCAATGTAAAGGAGCCTTTGGCAAGACATGGGGTCTTTCACCGAAAAGGGTCCTTTGGATCAATACGGCTATGATAAGACCAATCATCTCCTATGCGTCAGTTGTTTGGTGCAATAAGCTCTCGCGTAAATACGTTATTGCCTCGTTTGCCAAACTTCAAAGAACAATTTGTCTGGGTGTTACGGGGGCCTTCCCCAGCACACCGGGAGCTGCTCTCGACGCACTGTTGAATCTTCCTCCCCTTGATACCTACATCATGGGGTGTACTTTCAAGACCATTTCTCGTTTAAAGCGATGTGGTCTCTGGCACAATTCGCACTGGAGCTTTGAGGAACTCGCAAGCAGCATATCTTTTGACTCACGTCTTATGGATATGCCGTCTGACACGATGATCCCAAGGCTCAAACTGCGTCAAAATTACTCAGTCAACTTTCCTTCGGTTCAGGACTGGTTCGCTCCAGAATCTGAGCCTGGAAAGAACTGTTATCGTATCTTCACAGATGGCTCCGAAACCGACGAGGGTTCTGGTGCTGGTGCCTTTGTTGAGAACGACGACATACGACTGCACTCATCTTTGGGATCATACGCTTCCGTTTTCCAAGCGGAGGCTTATGCTATCCTATTGGCCTTGAGCCACGTAACGAACAATGGATGGACGGGGAGAAGTATCTTTGTTTGCAGCGACAGCCAAGCTGTGCTTAAGGCCCTTCTCAACCCTCTAACCACTTCGAAAGTGATCCAGGAATGCAAGAGCTCTCTGAATGCGATCGGAAGATTTAATTCCTTGAGTCTCATTTGGGTTCCAGGCCGTCACAGCATAACTGGAAATGAGATCGCCGATGAACTCGCTAGGCAGGGATCTCAGACAGCTTTCTCAGAACCTGAACCGTCGCTAGGTCTGCCAGCGTCCTCAGTGAGGGCTTCAACCAACGATTGGATCTGTGAAGAGCACAACCGTAGATAGCATGCCTCCATTGGATGCAGACAGACCAAGCGTATGCTCCCCAACGTTAGTAAGAAGACTGCAACATTTTTGCTAGCTCGTAGCAGAAAAGACTGTAGAAAGCTTATTGGCGTTGCCAGCGGGCACTTCTCTTTTGCAAAGCATTTAGACGTGTTAGGCTTAAGTGATACCACACTCTGTGAATCTTGTGGAGAAGATGAGGACACCGCAGAGCACTTCCTCTGTGAATGTCCTGCTTTTTCTCGCATGAGGTTACAGATACTCGGCGCAGACATGGTGAGAGCTGGTAACTTAGGCTCCTTACCATGGCAGCGTCTTTTGGCTTTTCTCCGAACATCTGGAAAGCTATAACAAATAGAAGGTTGCTATCTGGTAGTACAATGGACCGGTATTTAGGTCTGAGTGCTCCAGCTGGTATTTTAAAAACCTCCAACAACAAAAAAAAAAAAAATATATAATAACTATTTTCATTGAAATATTGCGATTGCTGGACGTCTGTCAGCGATTCAACTGAGGTATAAGACTCAACTTGAAACGGATTTTGTTCCGCGTCTTGTTGTTAGCCCAACAAGCTGGCAGGATCGCCATGTTAAGTTCTAACTGTTAACTTTCCTACTTTTGCTGTATAAGCGCAGCTCGCTTCAAATTGATGGCTAGAGAGCCGCAGTTTAATAATGAATTCACTGTGTAAGGAATGGAATTGATTTTATTTACATTTTCTTACAGCTATTTATACCTAAATTATATTACACATCTATTTGGGATATCCCCTCTTATGAACTATATTACAAATAAGAATGCCTCAGCATTCTGCTTCTCATAAGTTACTTATTGGGGCAGTCGTCTCATTTCTAATGTTGACAAACTTGCATTCGGGAGTAGTGTAACAAAATACATTCAGTGCCACTCACAAAGCAACGTAGTCTAAACGATGTCTTTGAACTTAGGGGCCGTTCATAAATTATGTAAGGAATTTTGAGGAATGATTTGGCCCCCTCCCCCCCCCCCACTGTAAGACATCATAAGATTGAAACTACTCCCCCCTCACCCTTGTAAAAATTTTCGTAAGAAAAATTGATTAAAACTCCGATTATTTCAAAAATATCTTTTATTACATTTTTTTTACACCAAGTATCATGTATTACAAAAGTATCATTGATACCACAAATCAATATTTTATAATAAACTATTTAAATTTATAATCATAACAAACTTATTTCAGATTTTTTTTTTTTTCTCTCTCGAGATGTGTAAGAGAAAGTAACATAAAATAGTCGATCTGTAAAAATTCTTGTAAATTGTAAATAAAAGTCAGCTATAAGTTAAATAAATTTGTCTTAACATGGAATAAAGTAAAAGTAATCATCTAAACTAAATCATCGAACTGTCATTTTAATTAAAGTGGTTAAAATTTAAGTTTAAATTATCATACAATGTCGAATCTCAAATTAAATGAGCAGAAAAAAAAGTTGCGGTCTGCGGAAAAGCTGTTAAACTCCTCTCCGTCATCTATAAATTCCCCTACAACATCATCTTCGTCCTCTCTGTTGTGGAACAAAATTGAATCTCGATTCGATATGCTGACAAAAACTCTCACTGAATCAATTGTTTCGCAACTAAAAACCGAAATTAACTCCCTACGTGATAGTCTCTCATCACGAATTAACAACATTGAAGTGGAGTTTGATAAAAAGATAAAAGCAATGGAAAACACATTTAATGAAAGAATCATTCAATTTAACCACTCTTTGTTTTTGCTGAGTAGCAGACTTGATACATTGGAGCAAGAAGGAAATAGATTGGACAGTCATGAAGATGAAATCTCATTAGTAAAAGCGCAATTGATGGAAAAAGACAACACCATGCTAAAAATGCAAATTGATGCACTAACCCGAAACAACATATCGGGTGATCTCGTTCTTCACGGTATACCGATTAAGGCTGACGAAAACCTGGGAGTTCTCTTTCAACGCTATTGCTCCTTAATCGACCTACCACCTCCATCACCCATAAACATTCTCCGTACTAAGCCGAAAGCCAATTCAAGAGAAAGTGCAATCATTGTTAAGCTTCCTCATGAAACTGATAAAGTCAAAGTTCTATCATGTGCAAACACATACTACAAAAAACACTCGAGAGCTGTCACACTAAACGATCTTGGCTTCTTGGGGAATAAGTTTGTGCGTGTGTATGAAAGCTTAACGAAGTACAATCATGCCATTTTCCGAAGAGCAAACGAGCTTAGAAAGAGAGGTTTTTTACATCGTGTCTTTACCAGACGTGGCCGAGTTTTCATTAGGCAAAACAATGAATTACCCAATAAGCCTGTGTGCGTAAAAAGTTTGAACTCTCTGGAAATTTTTAATGTTGCTGGTGCTGGTGATGCTGATGTTGTTGATGCTGATGCTGATGTTTCTGCTGGTGTGGCTGCAGATGATAGTGTTGCTGATGTGAATACTGCTGTAGATGATGTTGCTGTCGATTTTGATGCTGATGCTGTTGCTGCTGCTACTTAAGATGATGTACAAAATAGTAATTCAAAAAATTTATATGCATTTCCTGCACTTTATTTTCTTTATTCTTTTTTTTAATATTTCCTTTTTGAATAGTAGATAATTTATAATTGTAAAGTTTTTTGAATTTATTTTCTATGAATTTCCTCCTCTTAATAGAATTTTACTTTGCTGATTATTGATTTCCAAAATGATAATTTCTTACAAAATGTTTTCAAAACTGCTTTTTAATCTTTACTTAATTATAAGTTCTCACCTTTTCTTTACTCTTCCTTATATGACTCTAACCTTCAATCTATCCTTAAATAATCTTTTTTCTATAAAATACTCATTGTGGGTGCAATTATTTTTCTCTTTTTTGCTGTTTGTGATGGTGGTGGTTAATCTTTTAACAATTTTTTACAGGCATGGATCCTAATAATGTGAAATGCGTTCTGAATGTGCTGTGTGACGCGTATGGTAATGGGCTTAGAGTTTGTTGTTTGAATGCTGAGAGTATTCGAGCAAAGTATACAATGTTGTATCAGACTTTTAGCACCTCGATGTTGGATGTTATTATGGTTTCAGAATCTTGTTTGAACACCTATATTACTGATGCACTTGTTTGTATCCCCGGTTTTAAACTATTTAGAAGTGACAGGAAAGATAGGGTTGGAGGAGGAGCATGTATATACGTACGTGAAAGTTTGATGGCGTCTTTAATTTATGTTTCAACTTGTAGTAATATTGATTTTGTTTGTGTTGAAATTAAGAGTTCGGTTGACAAACTGTTGCTAGTTGCTGTATATTGTCCAACCCTTTTGTTTAGAGAGGAATGTATATTGGAGCTTGAAGAAACTTTGTTGCGACTGAGTGCTAAATATAAGGATGTCTTGATTGGAGGTGATTTCAACGTAAACTTTTTGATTAATAGTGTCCCCACGCGTCTTTTTACTCACTTCTGTGATAAACTCTGTCTTTCGGTAGTGAATTGTCAATGGCCAACGTGTTTTAAGTCATATACGAACCCTTCACTACTTGATATGTTTTTGACTAGTTCCAAACATAAAATTTTAGGTAATGACCAAATACGCCCTACGTCAGAGTTTATCCACGATCTCATTTTTTGCGCTTTTCTTTTTGATCTTATCAGACCTAATCCGATAAAAACCACTTAAATTTCTGTCTTTACAGTAGTGAGTTTCCAAATGAATGGAAAAATTCAAGATTAATACCAGTACCTAAAAAGCCAAATGCCTCTAAACCTTCTGAGTACAGGCCTATAAGTATATTGTCTTTTCTCGGTAAATTACTTGAGAAAATAATGCATGATCAAATGCAGTTATACCTCAATGAAAGACATTTGCTTACCGCATGGCAATCTGGATTCCGTAGCTTTCATAGTTGTGAAACTGCGGCAATTAAAGTAACCAATGACATCCGATTTGCTCTTGACTCAGACAGGTTTGGGGTCTTGGTGCTTTTGGACTTTTCTAAGGCCTTCGACAGTATTGACCATTCCATTCTCATTTGCAAACTTAAGTCTCAGTTTAATTTCTCCAAATCATCCCTCAATCTTTTGTGTAGTTACATGAAAGATCGAGTCCAATCAATCAAAACCGAAACTGGAACCTCAAATTCTTTCATTACCAATATTGGAATTCCCCAAGGCTCGGTGTTAGGCCCATTGTTATTCTCGTTATTTATTAATGACCTTCCAGAAGTCATTTCTAACTGCCAGATTCATTTGTATGCCGATGATGTTATGATTTATATGTTTAGTCCAATTGGTTTGATGGATGATTGTATTGTGAGATTGAATGAAGATTTAAGTCGTATCTTTGCTTGGTCTGAGACTATTATTCTAAAACTAAGCCCTTCTAAGTCTGTAGCTATGTTGTGTGCAAGGAATGAGCTCAACCCTAGTGAATTTCCTCCAGTTGTCCTTAATTGTGAAATAATCTCCTATGTGAAAGATGTCACTTACCTAGGCTTCAAAATCAATGCCAACCTTAATTGTTGTAAAGCAGTTTCTGACACCATCAGGAAAATTTACCATGGGTTGCACTGTTTGAGGTCTTCGTCTCATTTATTGTTGCCCAACTTAAAGCTTCAACTAGTTAAATCGCTTATTTTGCCTTATTTCACATACAATGTCTCTGTTTTTCCATCTTTGGACTGTGTTTGTAGAAGAAAACTAAATGTTGCTATCAATGATTGTGTTCGTTTTGTGTATTCTATCCGTAGACACACTAGTGTTTCACATTTACGTAATTTGATATTTGGTATGAACCTTGATAACTATCTTAACTTTAGGCTGCTTCTGAAACTCCATAATATTATCCATGGTCGAAGTCCAATGTACCTTAAAGAACCTCTAAGCTTTGCTCAATCTCAAAGAGGATTGAAATTAATTTTGCCTCGTTTCACGCACAGTATTGCAAAACGCTCCTTTTATGTATCTGCAGTTCGTTTATGGAATGCTCTACCAAATGAACTGCAGAGCACTACCACATATGCGACATTCAAGAGGAAATTATTTTTGCACCTATCTCATCTTAACTAACCTATTTTATACTTTCCGACTTTCTAACTTTTTACTTTTTTTTTCAACTGATCTCTTCTTTTTCCACTCTTTCTACTTCTTTTTTTTTTCTATCGTCCTTTTCTTGTATATTACTTTTTTAACTATATTAGTTACTTTACCTTCCTATATTTTTATTTTCTTTACTTTCATAAGTTATATAAAATCTATTGTTAAACTTATTAGATGCTCTAGAAGATTTTAATCTTAATTTATCAGTGTAATTTATATATTTGTAGAAATAAATTGAAATAAATTCAAATTGAAATTGAAATTGAAACTTACTGCAATAACAAAAAGAGTCAGTCATTCCAGTAATTATATCAATAGGTGTGTTTAGTGAAAAAAGAGCAGAGCAGCGCAGCTCAGAGCAGAGCAAGAAACATGAAAAATGTCAGGCAACTTAGAGCAGAGTCAGCTGGTGGCAAAAGTCAGCTGATAAGAAAGCAACATACATTTTGTGACCTTTGCTAGTTTGCAAAATTATGTTTGGTATCCTATTATAATAAAAATATATATTCGGAAACATTGGAATCAAAACTAAACTAGCATGCGATGTTAATTCAATTGATTTTAAGTTAAATTTGATTCCAAATAGATTGCAAAACGCAAAATATAAACAAAAATATTGAATCAAATGTCAACAGCTGATTTTGACACTTTGCTCCACTCTACTCTTACTCAAAAGTAAGTGCAGAAAATGCTGCTCTAAAAGCTCTAGAGAAGTTCATTAAACACAAAAAGTTCTTGCTCGGAGTAGAAAAATTGTCCTTAAACACCAAAAAGCTGCTTTTTTCTGCTCTAGATCGATCTAGAGCAGGTCATTAAACACACTAATATCAGACTGATTAATACTTATTAATCTATCACAGCTTTGACTAGAACCAGTTAAGTTGAGGGAAGGAAATGAATCAAAACTCTAACTTTTTACCCACGGGCTGACTAAACAGTCTGATATTGATTCAATTAATGGAAGGACTGGCTCTTTTTGTTCCTCTAGAGACTCTCCTAACATTTCGATGTCAATTTCTTCATCGTCGTACCATTCTACATCATGAGTTTCATTGTAAAATTTTTAATTTAATATCTTACGTAATGCCAGGTTCACTACCCCCCCTCCCTATAGTAAGAAGTTATAATATTCAGTTGACCCCCTCCCCTCCCCTAAATGCCTTACATAATTTATGAACGGCCCCTTAGCTTTTGTTGGCCAAAGGGGACGTTGCCTAGAGCATATTGTTTTAGCTTGTATTTATCCTATTTAAAACAAGTCTATCCCGTAGATTCCGACGCCGTAGCAACCCGAGTAGAACCGCCCGGAGAACCGTATTATTGTTCCCGAGGACTTAGGCCTGCGTTACCGCAACCGCCACCGCCGACTCACCAGGAGCGGATTCAAGGTATCATCACACAGGGCCGAGGGACGCTTGTGACCTTTGCCGGAGGGCATATAATAATACTCAACCGCTAATCCGTGAGGGAAAGTTGGGATCTCCACACAGGGCCGAAGGGCGCTCGTGATCTTTGCCGGAGGGCATATAATAATACTCGACCGCTAACCCGCTGAGGAAAAGCTGGGATCTTACCGCACAGGGTCAGTAAAGCGCCTGTGATCTTTGCCGGAGGGCAAATAATAATACTCAACCGCTAACCCACTAGAGGAGCAAACGACCGTTCCTGTTACCAACGCCGGCCGTCCTGTAGCAGCACTTTAGAGAAGGGCGTATAAGCGCCGTAAATAGAAATATTGTAAATGAAATTATAAATAAGATATAAAAAAAGAGAAGTTCGTACGAATAAAGAGTTTCTGACCTTCTATGCGAAGTTTTAGTGTTTTCATTCGCCGACCCTGGACAGCCGTGAGTCATACCTCGGCTGGGAAATAAAAAGCACATCACAATTTGCCGCCCGAGCAGGGTCTATAGGTCCATTCCCCAAGAAACAGAAACTCTTTAGCGAACTATAAACAGAAAACGGAAATAAACCAATCATGTCAGACACCGAAGAAAGCTTTGATGTTTACGCAAGCATCGGAGCAATTTACTTGCTCAGTAAGGAAGAACTTAAAGCCAGAATGAGTCAACAGGGACTCGATACCGAAGGGACGATAGCCGCTCTTCGGACTAGATTCAGCGCTCATATTAAAGGAGCCAGAATGAGAAAGTCGATGCAAAGTCTTTGTGAAGACTTGGAGAAGGTCGTTACCACAAGAGAGTAAGACGACACTCCAGCATCAGAAACCAATACCGTACCCGCACCTAAATCGCCTGGCTATACAGAAGTACGGTTTGAAGTACCGTCGTATATGCCGCCAGTGTCATCACACACGCCTAACTGCGTTACCGAGGCAACCGAAGGTTGCCTACCTGCAGAAAACCGACCCGACCAAGTGAGTACATCGCGTGGGCTTACCCGCTCGGACAACAGAACTACAGTCAGAATCACCGGTAGAATTGTGCTCAGCTATGAAGCTGAAGTAATGAATACAGTTCGAAAGTGGGGATTAAGATTTGACTCGTCTGGTAACGCCCCAGAATTCTTAGACCGTCTCGAAAAATTGACTACGTGTTACGACCTGCGACCAGACGACGTAGTTAAAGCATTGCCAGAACTCTTAAGTGGCACTGCACTAGAAAGGTATCGCATCAATCGCGACCATGTCAAGGTATGGAGCGAATTTCGTAGCGCCTTTCTCGAACACTTTTTGCCCGCCCGTTACTTATGTAAATTAGAGGAAGAAATCATGCGAAGGAAGCAAGGCCCCCGTGAGAAGGCAAAAGATTTCATCCAGGGCACGCAATACCTGATTCACCGCCATCCCCGCATAAGCCTGACGGACAATATCGATCGCATTTATGACAGATTGCGTGCAGAGTATCATTTGTACATAAAGGCGTGATTTTAAGACGCTCGAAGAGCTTATGACATTGGCAGAGGAGTACGGACATATTCAAGGGGAAGATCGTAACTCGCGCCACGCGCTAATTCGTCCAGCGCCAGCTCTGAACCGCAATGCACCGCTGTACCGCCCGCTACCTGACAACCGACCGGGATTCCCAGTTCAACGACCGGATTTTAATCGCCCTAATGCCAATAGGCCGATACTACCCGCTAGCCAGTACGACCGGTCCACGCACTGCTGGAATTGTAAGCAGCGTGGACACAATAAAAGCAACTGCCAGAGGCCTTTCTGACTCTTCTGTTCCTACTGCGGTGAGGACGGGAGATTAACCGCGGACTGTGGATGTCATCCACACCGGGCCGCAGTCATGGACAGCCAAGGAAACCGCTGTGCCACCCAGAAAATCCAGAATCAAAAGCCAGGGGCGCCAAAAGCGCGCACATCAAGTGCCTTGGCACTGAAGAAAACGAAGCTGAACCCGACGACTCAAGTAAAACTTTATAGGCAGCACACGCGAACAAACCAGCAACAACAAGACGGCGGTAGGAATCCCCAGCTACCGCCAGAAACGCAGGTAACGGAGGGCGACCCACGCTGTTACGTGACAACACAGGTGCATGGTCATCCCGTAAAGGCTTTAATAGATACGGGAGCCACAAAATCATTTATAAATGAAAAGACCCGCAGGTTGTTTCGTCGAATAAAGGTGCACGTTCACTACTACCGCCATCGTACGTATCTCGCCAACGGGGAAGTTGTCATCAGCCGAGAGCACTACTCACTCGCTATGACCATTGCCGGCCAAGACGTGCAGGGAGTAGTAAAATACATCCACCAGCTAACGGATGACATGGTCATTGGGGTAGATTTGCTGCGAAGTGCCGACTTCCAGATGACTTTGCGTGGTCATGAAATACCATGGTTCGGCAGTAGTTCCGAGGAACCGAGAGACCGTCTCTGTATGTTGGGTGGCAAACCGCTGTCTACCGCGCAGGAAGAAACATTGACCGCGTTGCTAGACGAAGAACTCCCGAAATTCGACCAACTACCCAAGATAACGAATGCCGCTGTGCATCGTATCAATCTAAAAACAGACCAGCCGTTTAAACAGAGATACTACCCGAAAAACCCCGCCATTCAAAAGATTATTGATGGCGAAATTAACGATTTACTCCGAGACGATAAAATCGAGCCCTCCAAAAGTCCATACAGTTAACCCATAGTACTTGTCAAGAAGAAGATGGGCTCATGGAGAGTATGCGTCGACTACCGGCAGCTCAATAGCATGACCATCATGGATGCTTACCCCTTACCCCAGATCGTGGCTATCTTAGACAAGCTGAAGCGAGCCAACTATATAACCACCATCGACCTCAAGCAAGGACTCCTGGGCGGCTGCCGCCTTCACCGTGCCAGGTCGTGGGCTGTTTTAAGGGAAAGTGATGCCATGTGGGCTCAATTCCGCAGCCGCCACGTTCCAGCGTATGTTGGACGGTATTATCGGTCCTGAAATGGACGAGTACGCGTTCGCATACCTCGATGACATCATAATTGTCAGTAGTACATTTGATGATCACATCCGCCACTTAAGGGAAGTGTTCAAGAGGTTGCAGAGGGCGAACTTACGCATCAACAGAGAGAAATGCGAGTTCTGTAAAAGTCAATTGAGGTACTTGGGACATATGGTGAGCGAACGTGGTATTAGCACCGATCCCGACAAAATAGTGGCAGTGCAAGACTTAAACGCACCCCGAAATGTTAAAGAGTTGAGAAGAGTCATGGGGATTACGTCATGGTACCGCCGTTTCATAAAGAATTTTTCGCATGTGGCAACACCACTAACAAAATTATTGAAAAAGGACTAGGAGTGGATATAGGGGGACGACCAAGAGAAGGCGTTCTCTGAATTAAAGACACGTTTGACCGAGGCACCAGTGTTGATGTGCCCAAATTTTGATATGCCGTTTACCCTGCAAACCGACGCTAGTGACTACGGACTAGGAGTGGTATTGTCACAGAATGTCGAAAACCAAGAGCGAGTGATAGCTTATGCTAGCCGTACCCTCACGGAGTTAGAAAAGAAGTACTCAGTTACCGAAAAAGAGTGCCTGGCAATACTCTTTGGTATACGAAAGATGAGACCGTACCATGAAGGCTACCATTTTACTGTGGTTACCGACCATCACTCTCTGAAATGGTTGCACTCGCTAGACAACTCGTCCGGACGACTAGCGCGTTGGGCAATAGAACTTCAGCAATATGACTTTGAAATTAAGTACCGGAAAGGGGCGATGAACGTCGTCGCTGACGCGTTATCGAGAGACCCTTTGCCATTTTCACCGAGCGATTTGTCAATCCTCTGTAGCCCAGTGGAAGACTGGACAGAGCGTCGCATCCGACAGTTGCAACTTAACCCCGACCAATACCCTGAGTATAGGGTAGTCGACGATAAACTATACCGTAAATTCACCGCACACCCTTAAGCAAACCAGGAGGAAGATTGAAAAATGTGTGTACCCACCGCCGAAAAGAGTAAAGTGCTGTTCGACAACCACGACGCACCAACAGCTGGTCACTTAGGGACAGCCAAAACCACCGCTAGAGTAATGCAAAAGTTTCATTGGCCGGGAATGTATCGAGACATAACCCGTTACGTAGCCAACTGTACCGTCTGCAAATCTTACAAGGCATCACAACAAAAACAAGGTGGTTTGATGCATACAGGGACGACTCGCGACCCATGGGACACCGTATGCATGGATTTCGTCGGCCCATTGCCTCGTTCAATGAAAGGCAATACAATGTTATTTGTGATAGTAGACCGCTTCACCAAGTGGGTGGAAGCCGTACCACTAAGAGCAGCTACCAGCCAAGCCGTAGTAAAGGCATTAAGAGAACGTATCATATCGCATTTTGGCGTTCCACGCACAGTACTCTCCGATAATGGTAGCCAATTCGTCAGTAACACACTTTCCACCTACTTGCAAGAGATGGGCATAAAACAACGATTCACCGTACCGTATTCCCCTCAAGAAAACCCTACAGAACGCGTTAACAGAGTGCTCGAGACGATGATAGCACAGTACGTTAACGAGAACCACCGAACCTGGGACGAACATTTACCAGAACTCACCTTTGCTATCAATACTAGCAAACATGACTCTACCGGATTTTCCCCCGCTTTCATCAACTTCGGGAGAGAAATTAAAGCCCCTCTACAACAATTGTTACATAACGCCGACGATACCGAAACGCCGTCCGTCCGTAGCGAAAGGCTAAGAATGTTGTACCAGCTGGTGCAAACCAACTCGCAGAACGCCGCTCAAAGACAAACACGCCACTATAATCTACGGAAGAGAGCGTGGCGACCTAGTGTCGGGGAACATGTGTACAAAAGAGTACGTGTACTTTCATCTGCAGCCAATTACTACACAGAGAAGTTAGCACCGCGATACGAGGGGCCTTTTGAAGTAGCCCGATTTATTTCCCCAGTAATCGTCATATTAAAACGTGTGGGGCAACAAAAAAATATTCGAGGAAAACAAAATAATAATAATAATATTAAAGGAGATAATATAAGTTCCCATATAAAAGACCTCAAGGGATTTAGCTCGACCAACTGCACTTTAAAAGCAGTGGCCGATTCAAATATTTTTCATTCAATCACCGACCACCGAACAGGAAAGATGAACAGAAATACCAACGAGGAAGAACAAGAAATGGCACAGCCCTGGAAGAGGCATGGTACCATGCCCTCGCGATTAAAACCAGGCCAACGGCAAGCGATATTTCTGCCGGAGTTGCCGGTGAGGGAACCCTAAGCCGACCCGATACCAGGAATACGAGGACCGTCCATCGCGCAGAAGAAGCGCATTACGCACACTCCTAAGGTGCCAGGAGTCCGTCCACCCATTGCACCAGCAACAGCAAGCAACCGAATGAGAACTTCCGCCAGCTGCGGTCACCAAGGCCCAACCACCGCACCAGACCCAAGCACGAGTCGGGCAAAAGTTAGCCGAGCGGTGGACCTGAGGAGTAAACTGATGAAGAAGATGCGAGGCTTCGTACGGTCTGACACTGATGGACGTAGGTCAGCCGTCGACGCCACTATAGGCTCCTCGACCCATCTCGCGTCAAAAACTCCCACTCCAAACGTTCAACCAAAGAAACCGAACCCGCCGAAGGTCAGCATGCCAAAGCCCGCATCCGCGACCATTAACACTCCGCACCCTAACCAGCCGACGCCGACGGTCAGCATGCCAAAGCCCGCAGCTGCGACCGCTAGCACTCCCCGCTCTAACCAAACAACGGCCAGCACCGCACAAGCCGCTCTACGCCCGACCCCCACCATACCGGATCCCTTTTTAGGGTTAGAAATTACGAAACACGCACTCTACCTCCCTCAACGCCGACGTCAGCGTTTCTTTTTCCGGCGTAGGGGCGGAAGGGTGATTGTAAATGTCGTGGGTAGGGGATTCGCTGTGTTAACTCACGAGCCAACGGGACGAAAGCAGGAGGTTGCGTTCGACCCATGAATACACACGAAGACACCCGAATATTTAGTGCAAGGAGCACCTTGAAATTATTTTTTTTTTGTGCAAGGAGCACCTTAAATTACCTTTTTTTTTTTGCAAGGACTAATTATTGTTTTGTTATTAAGCTTGTTAAAATTAAGATTGTTGTTAAAAAAAAATAATAGTTGCTAGAATAAAAAAAAATAAAAGAGAAAAAAATATACAAAAAAAATATATAAAAAAAATATATAAAAAGAAAAAAAAAACCAACAAAAAAAAAATATAAAAGGCAAGGAAAAAAAAAAATAAAAAAAAGATATAAAAGAGAGAAAAAAAAACATACATTTAGAGGTTTTAAGACGAGAAGGTTCTCGCCTCCAAAAGGGGGGTGGTATGTAACGATGCATTTTATACGTCGTTACATGCTTATACCACCACCACTCCATAATACCTTGTGAGCTGAAAACTCGACATCACACGCCATCCAGTAGCAGGAGCTACGCAACCAGTGCCTGAAGCATGAACCGGAACCAGAAAACTAAACACCAGATGATAACCAAGGTATCAACCGGAACCCGGAACTACACGCCAAATTATATCCAAGGCACCAACCGCAGGCTGATAAATGAGTAGCACACGCACAGGCTCAGCAGTGTAGAATTTAGAACATATGTTTCTCCAACAGTGGAGAATACAATACACACAATACACAGCCCAATGCACAGCAGCACACGACCACCGTGTGTTTAGTGGAGACGTTAGCAACACATTACATTGGGTATGGCTACGGATAAGCACAGCAGCAGTGGAGACGTAAGCAATCCAATACAAATGATAGGAGAAAACAACAAATTGTATGGGAAAGCGCGCTACACCACGATGCCGGAGAAGTATAAATAGGGCGAGCTGAGCCAAGAAAATTGAGTCGACCGGCACCGGCGCAGCGGTGCACATCATCTGGTAAGAGTAAGTGTTCTTGAAAAATATATTAAATTAAAAATAATATTTCGTGCCACACAGGGCCGTACCAAATACTTGTGATCTGTCAGAATTGAAAGTCTTGGCATTTGTTGCTGGCAGGGGCATTAAATAATACCTGTTAATTACCATTAATCCACACCGTTCTTTACAGCTGGCCGCACATTGCCTAGAGCATATTGTTTTAGCTTGTATTTATCCTATTTAAAACAAGTCTATCCCGCAGATTCCGACGCCGTAGCAACCCGAGTAGAAACGCCCGGAGAACCATACTATTGTTCCCGAGGACTTAGGCCAGCGTAACCACAATTTAGCGGATGTTCCTACCACAGCTAGACGAAATGAACCAAAAAAAAATTTTTATTCACGCTTAATAGTATGAAGTTGCTTAAAAAAAATGCCTTCAAAATCCCCAAGACATGCGAACGCAGCGTAAACGCCAGGTTAACTTTCCCGAAAAATGATGTTCGAAAAGGTTTCACAAATCGGGGTCCACGTTGGGCGCCACCTGTAGCGGAAACCGATGTTCTCCCCTTCCACTCCTAGTAGACCACCCTTACAACCCCATATGTACAGGCATATGAGGCTGATCCGGGCAGCAGGAGAGAGAGGGGTGTCCAGGCTGTGGACGCTGGCATGCTTGCATTTAGCCATAGGCAATAGCTCGTCGGCGGGGGGGATCTTGCAACCACAGCTCTGAACAATGTTACGCATTATCATGCCATGTTAAAAAAAACAATGTGGTGACCCATTTGTCCTCGCACGCGTTTCATAGCGGGGAGGGTCTTCGGTGTTGTAGACCCTCGGAGGGTTTGCCCACCCTTTGTATCCAGCGGACACCACCATGGCTACTGCGACCTCCTGTTTATGCAGTAGCCCCTTACTCACCCTAGCTGCCTATCGCTTAACACATCCCCGCCAACCTCACCTCAATCCTTGGATCCTTTTAACCGGACAACATAATTAAAAGCTTCTCCAGTAACATCAGGGAAAAAGAAACCAAAAAGAATTTACTTTTTTTTTAAACTTTATAAAAAGGTTTTATTTACAACTAATCATCTGGAGAACGTAAGTAAAACATGATGCGACCGATTCCTTACGTATTCAATTAAATACAATTTACTTATTTATTTCAGATGGCAACCCTTTTCCTTAATGTTTAATTACAGGTAAATATCATTTAGTGTATTTATTTTTATGACTCAATTAAAAAAAAAGCAGTTTAATTTCTTTATTATGTTTGTTTTAAAATGGCAACTCTTTTTCCTTAATTTTCACTTTCAGGTATTTATCCTTCCTTTGTTATTTAATTCTACTACTCAATTTAAATAAAAATTATTTTCTTTATTTTTTTTTTTCAGATGGCAACACTCGTTCATAAATTTTCCATTTCAAGTATCTATCATTTATTTATTATCTCTTTTTTAATCCTTTTAAATAAAAATTTTAGTTTTTTCTTTTTTTTATAGATGGCAACACTTTTTCAGTGTCCCCCCAAACAAAATAAAATAAGAACATACATATATAAAAAAAATTTATTATGGTTTAAAAGTAACTTACTCAGGTTTTTCCGCCAATGTAGTGCACCACTTTGGTAGTTAGTTATACTCTGGAAATTACGATAAAGAAAATTGATTGAAATTTTATTTTGCTTGAAAAGGGTATTTCGTTACCCCTCCATAACCACTGACTCTCTACACTTATTTTGCCATGTTTAATTACTAATTATTTCAATTTTTACATTTCACTTTTTTTTACTTTTTCTTCATATATTCATTTTCTGCTTTCTTTCCGTTTTTTTTTTTTCTTTAAACCCTTTACCTTACTTCACTAACATTATTTTATTTCTTAAATCTAATTAACACACGATCCAAAACATTCGGATATGGAGTATGGGAAAAAAAAACACGACACGAGGGAAAGTAAGACGGGGATAAGGCAGGTGGGGAAAAGAATTACACTAGGACACACTAGCTGACACAGGGTTTAACTTTGGCACACAAATCCACTGCTGCGGCTGATATGGGTAATGATGAATAATTGATGCTGATGATGATGATGCTGATGATGATTTCGGTCCGATCTTCCACAAATTTCTGATTATATACATATATGTCTATAATGTGTTATTGTTCTTTTGATTTTCCCTTTTTATTTTTTTTTTCTTTCTTTTATTATTACTTTTACTTTTACTATTTTTTTTTTCTTTCTAGGTTCTTTTCACTTTTCTCCTATCTCTTCCTTATTTTTTCTTATTGGACTGGGTTTTAATACTCCCCCAAATCACTTTTTCCCATTTATTTCTATGCAGGAAAACTTATTCGCGCCTCGCGTAATTCATGTTATGCACTTGCACACACTCTAAAGTATCTTTTACTTTTAACTCCGTAGAGCATTTATTTATTTTTCGGCACAAAAAAAAAACTAATTTGTATAAGCTTGCTTTACTTTTTTTTTCGTTTCTTTTTTCTTTCACTTTGCCTCTGCGTGTTTAATTTAAAAAAAATAAATATTTCTTTGGTTTATTTGCCAGTACCAAGATGCAAAAAAAATATACACGCCATAAACTCCCACGCACACTTTTCTGGTCTTTATCAATTCTATTCACTCAAGTTCTTTTTCCTTCACTATGGGAAAATACTAATTCAAAGCAATTATAATTAGAGCGACCGATCGCGATTAGAACCACACATTGAATGCCACATTAACGTCTGTGATGGCTAAGCTGATCTTGTCATGTACCAACTCGACCGTTGCACATGCACATAGCAGGTACAGTTTGGTTAGTACATGACAAGATCACACCATCGGATAGCGGCCAACTATTGCGGCTTATCTCTGGCGGGTGGTAATTGTTTCTTTTTTTTTTGTGGGTGGAGATAAGCTCGCCTATTTTGCATTTTTGGTGGGTTGCTATGCGGGTTATATATTTTATGCAGACTTGTGTACTGCGAAAGGACAAGTAGGGTGGGTCAGGTAAGTTATGAGTGTAATGAATACTATGGTATTATCATGTGTAGTATTATGAGTGGTTAATTATTATAGATGGTAAGTATTATATTGGTTAGTTAT
Source organism: Melanostoma scalare (assembly GCA_949752695.1). Lineage (NCBI taxonomy): Eukaryota > Metazoa > Arthropoda > Insecta > Diptera > Syrphidae > Melanostoma > Melanostoma scalare. The sequence continues at coordinate 150,335,412 of OX456985.1, read as the reverse complement.
TATTATTACAGGTAAGTATTATAGTATGTAATTTATTTATTACGATGGTAAGTATTAGAAATGTTTTATTATTAAGGGTAAGTGTTATGTGTTTGAGTATATTATGAAAGGTAATTATTATATGTTAGAACATTATAGAAGGTAAGTTTTTTTTTTTTTGTTTGAGTATGATAACAGGTGCGCATTATGTGTTTTAATATTATTGGAGGTAGTTATGATAGGGGTTATTTAAAGATATGAGGAATATTATCTGTGTTGTATTATTATTTAAATGCAATAATTATGATGCCCTGACATAAGGCCATACGACATAAGGCCATATTCGAATATATGGCGTTATGACGCTTTCAATTGTGACTTAAGGCCATATTCGAACTTATGGTCTAATGACGCTTTGTCAAAGCGTCGTAAAGCCATATTTTTTTGCGACTTAAGGCCATATAGTGAAATGCCCTAATGACGCTTCTCTAAAGTGTCATGAGGCCACATTTTTTTGTTAATAGTTGACCTTGAAACATTATACAGTCTTATGAAAGAAACGTAATGTGCAATCTTACAAAAAAAATGCAACAGTTATGAGCTTGACGAAAAATTTCCATTGATCAGTGAAAACTTACATTCATTCATTTATTCATACCTTCATCAAATCATTAGATTCTTCTAAATCAGTTGCACAAGCGGTCGTTACAAATTAGAAAAAAATGGAATTAAAAGAGCTTACATATAATGTTAATTTTTGCGAAGGCTTTCTATAAGGCAGCAAATAACTTTACATATATTCCGGATTTCAAATAAGTTTATAAATCTAAATATCAATCCACGTATTCAAAATACCAAATTTTAACAAAATCATTTTCTTTATCGCGTGAATTTTGCAATTATAGAAAAAAATAAATTTGTTCCTTTCTGGATAACCGTACGATAGCAAGTTTCAAGAGACTTTTGTCAAGAAAAGTGTGTCATGATTGTAAATATTCGTACGATACTAAGAAATTCTCAACAAAATTTATGCGCACATTTTTTATGTTCACCAACAACAAACCCGTTGCTATCCGGAGGCAAATTATGTTTGTTTTGCTTTTTACTTACGATGGAATAATGAAGATAAGAACGAAGCGGAAAAAATTTTCCCAGAGGAGTATGGATGTGTGGTGTAAAAATAAAAATTCGCGCGAATTTTTATTTTTACACCACACATCCATACTCCTCTGGGAAATTTTTTTCCGCTTCGCTCTTATCTTCATTATTCTATCGTGAGTAGAAAGCCAAACAAAAAAAGATAAAAATTCGCGCAAATTTTTATTCTTACAGCACACATCCATACTCCTCTTTGAAATTTTTTCATCTATAAACTTGAATGAATGAATGAATGCAAGTTTTCTCCGATCAATGGAAACTTTTCAGTTATTTTATGCGCGCGAATTTTTATTTTTACACCACGCATCCGTACTCCTCTGGAAAATTTTTTTCCGCTTCGCTCTTATCTTCATTATTCTATCGTGAGTAGAAAGCCAAACAAAAAAAGATAAAAATTCGCGCAAATTTTTATTCTTACAGCACACATCCATACTCCTCTTTGAAACTTTTTCATCTATAAACTTGAATGAATGAATGAATGCAAGTTTTCTCCGATCAATGGAAACTTTTCGTCAAGCTCATAACTGTTGCACTTTAAATTGTGTTTATAATGTCTTGCTCAGACTACAGAAAATTACAATAAAAACAAAAATCCAACCCTCTGTTCTTTTTGCAGAAGAATAGTGGAAAATAATTTAACAATATATTCTTAAAATACTTTCTTGAAATTTAAGTTGTTAATTTGATTATAAAAGATTTATATTTGCAATTACGTAAGGCGATGTTTTTTTTTTTATTTGGAATAAAACAAAAATTCAGTTTCGTTGCTATTATGTTTGGTGTTTATTTTTTTAACTGGCAAACGGAAGAATTGGTCATTGGACCATAATGGCATTAAGACGCTTTAGAAAGCGTCATTAGACCATATGTTCGAATATGGCCTTAAGTCACAATTCAAAGCGTCTTAACGCCATATGTTCGAATATGGCCTTATGTCGTATGGTCTTATGTCAGGGCACCAATAATTATGTGTTTTATTATGGTGAAGGGTAAGTGTTATGCGAGTTATTAGGTGGGTTATTTTTTGTGTGTATTATAGGTAAGTTAGGTTATGGATAGGGTACTATTATCAGGTAAGTATTATTAAGTGATTCATTCAAATTATAAAGGTGAGTATTATTATTATTGATTATTATAATTATTAGGATTATTATTATTATTATTATTATTATTATTATTATTATTATTATTATTATTATATTTTTATATTATCGTCTCCCACAGCGTTTTCTGTTGGCCCTTGACGTCTGTGATATATTTCATCTTCGAGTTTAGTCAGATATCGCGGTGGTAGGAAAAATTGGATAAATGCTTGGTGGAAGTCTTCCCAAGTTGTCAAACTCTCAAGCTTAACTCTCAGCCACTCCAAAGCATTTCCTTTAAAAAACTCGGGGAGCGTGCGAAGCATATGATCTCGCGGGATATCATAACATGTCGTTAATTCTGACACTCGTTTTATGAATTCCAAGGGGTTTCCAGTTCCATCGAACCTGAAACCCCATTTCCGGACAGTGTTCATCACTTCTACCTCATAGCTCAAAGTATACCGACCTGATGATCGAGGGCATGGTGGTAAACTCTGTGAGGATCCCACATGGTTGAAGAGCTGGCCCGAGGGTCGTTCTTCCGTACGCCCTGGGGTGCTAGGTTCCTGTCTAGTCAAACCTCTACTCATAGCTGGAACAGGAAACTGAATTTCCGTGTAATACGGAGCCGTCGGTACATGCGGCGTTCTTTGGTCGGCGGTCGTTTGAGTAAGTGAAACAGGGGTAATCGCGACACTACTAGTTGGATCTTATCCTCGTTGAGACGTTTCTCGATAGTATCTTCCCATGTCTGGCAAAGATTCTGTGTCGAGCCGTGGTCTCTCAGTTTCCTTAAATATTGACTGAGGCGTTTTCGTAGTATTTGGACACTGCCTGTTGCGTCTAATTTACGAGCTGTCAGCGTTTCAATCAGCCCAGAATTCTTCATAAAATAATTGAACCCAAATTTTTACATGGGTTCAAATATTGATCGTCTTGGTCCTCGGAGTCGGACATAGTGCTCGTTCAGGTAGTGTAGGTCGTTGGCGGTGATCGGGAACGGAAAGTCAATTTAAAAGATTTTGCTCCTATAATTTGTCTAGCCCAATTGCGGCATTGGTTGGTGTGTGATCTCTTAGAAGGTGAGACCTTTCGAAATGTATTGGTTTTGGCTTGGTTGTTTGGAATTTTTTATAGTCCCTGCTCGGGCGCCATTTTGTGATGCTTTCTTTAAGGCTGAGGTAAGCTCACCCTATCCAAGGTATTCTTGACGAAGCACCAGAAGTCGAGATAAAAATTTCACCAAACCTTATCCACAACACGTTTATTTTTCCAATAGTAATTCTTTCTTTATTGTCCGTATCAGGTTTTACTTTAGCTAATAACAATTCTGTCCTTGGCGCAAGTGCCAAACAATAATCGGGTGGCTGTGAGCCTGTCATCGATACCTTCAGAAGGAGGGGAAGGAGGAATCAACACAGGTATATCTGTCTTCAGCACAAATGCCAAAGAATAATCGGTTGGCGATACGCCTGTCCTCGATACCTTCAGAAGGAAGGGAAGGAGGAATAAATACAGTAGTCTTGTCCCCGGCGCACAATGCCGAAGAATAATCGGGTGGCCTTCAGCCTGTCCCCCCTACACTCAGAGGGAGTGGAAAGAGGAATAATCACTGCAGTCTTGTCCTCGGCGCACAATGCCGAAGAATAATTGGATGGCTTTCAGCCTGTCCTCCCTACACTCAGAGGGAGTGGAAAGAGGAATAAACACTGTAGTCTTGTCCTTCGCGCACAATGCCGAAGAATTATCGGATGGCTTTCAGCCTATCCTCCCTACACTCAGAAGCAGTGGAAAGAGGAATAAGCACCTTAGTCTTGTCCTCGGCGCACAATGCCGAAGAATTATCGGTTGGCCTTGGCCTGTCCTCACTACACTCAGAGGGAGTGGAAAGAAGAATAAACTCCAGTGGTCTTTAGGCGCGCAATGCCGAAGAATTATCGGTTGGCCTTTGGCCTGTCCTCACTACACTCAGAGGGAGTGGAAAGAGGAATAAACAAATTCGGATAGCTGGTGCCGTCCTTTCAAAAAGTGGGTGGGGTTAGTACCAAGTACTGAATCCCAAGTTTCAATTGAGTACGACGTACACTCTACCGAAGCGGAGCAGAAACTTAATTTTACCTGTTCGAGTTACATCGCTATATCATATTTCCTACAACAAGCGAGTGTGAGCTCTATAAATGAGCAAAATCCATTGATCGTTGTTTGTGGCGAATGCATATCCAATGTCACGTGCTGATGCCTATGTTTGCGTACAACGAGTGGGGTGAATTGGAAATGTGTATGTAACTTGTGTGTTGCTGCGGGTGCGGTGGTATTCGGCGTGCTTGTTGTTTGATTTTTCCGATATACATATATCTTTTTTTTTATATATATATAATTAGCGCGCACATCAAGGGGTTATGACTACCCTTATAATGTTATAGAACACAGTGCGAGCATTAAAGAAAGTAGGAGAGGGTTTAATAGGAGACACCGATGCACGTTGCTTTTGAATCTTTGTGAATCGTATTGCAGGGGAAACACAGAGCCAGGTAAAGCATTCCACATACGGGTGGTGCGACTAAAGGTATGAATCTCTATACTTGACCGTACGTCCAAAGTTGGGTTCAAGGTAAAACTGATGAGCATTCCTAGCGAGGCGTGTGTTGCGGATAAATTGTTTCAGGGGTGGAATGCAGCTGGCTATTTCACTAGAGCACTGTTTATGAAAAAAGCGATAAAAAAGAGAGAGGCAGGTGACGTTTCGACGATGTTCAAGAGAATCAATCGATTCTACGATTGAACTATCACCTATCAATTTTAACGCTCTATTTTGTACCCTATCAAGTAGGCGCAAAGATGTTTGAGATGCACCTGACCATATATGGGAGTTATACTTCAGTTTTGGTCGGATGAAGGCCTTATAAATTGAAGCCAGATCAGAAGGGGTGAAGAACTTCCTGCATCGTCTCAAGAAACCTAAGCATTTAGCAGCGTTTTTGACGACTTCAAATATGTGGTCATTCCAACGAAGATCATCGTTTACACACATACCAGGTACTGACAGCTTTTCGGTTTCTTCGATGCAGGTACCATTCATGGATAATGGCAATGGGGGAATGTTAAGCCTCAACGACAAGAGACAGCATTGAGTTTTCGAAGCATTGAATTCTACTCGGTTCATAAGACCCCATGAAACAATGCTGTCAAGGTCAGAATTCAATGAGCTTATCATACGCTGCCGTTCGGTCGAGTCATCAGCAAAACAGTTGAAAGGATTAGAAGTTTCAGACAAGAGATCATTTATGAAAATAAGGAAGAGTTGGAGATAAAACGGAGCCCTGGGGCACACCAACATTTATGAAGTGGGTATCAGACTTGAAGCCATCCAACACAACTTGTATTGAACGGTCGGAAAGTTAATTTCTAATCCAACGAAGAAGAGACTCATCGATACCAAAAGCAACCATTTTCGATAAAAGAGCCTGATGCCAAACTCTATCAAATGCTTTTGAAATATCAAGCGCAATAATCTTACTTTCTCCGAAACAATGTAAAGATTGGTTCCACTCTTCGGTGAGATATGCCATCAAATCACCAGTGGACCGTTTGCTACGAAACCCGTACTGACGGTCATTAAGAAGCTTTCGTTCTTCAAGATATTTCATAAGTTGACGGTTTATCAACGTTTCCATGACCTTGGAAAGAAGGGACGTTAGTGCAATTGGACGGTAATTGGAAGGGGAGGAAGATTCGCCTTTTTTAGGGACCGGCTGGACAAATGCAGTTTTCCATCTGATCGGAAAAATCCCAGCAGAATAGGAAAGATGGAAAAGTTTACGCAGTGGTTTTGCCAGCGTAGAAGAACATCTCTTCAGAATAACGCCGGGGATACCATCTGGACCAGCGGATTTATGTATGTTGAGATCTTTGAGGACTCTCGCAACCGAGCGAGTTCGAAAAAATATCTGCTTCATCAAAGAATTTGCAGACTCGAGCTCAGGTGGAGCCAATATGCTCTGAGGAAGTGTCGAATTGGCAGCAAAATGAGCTGCCATCATATCTTATGTATATCGCCCGAATTTTGTTGAACAAAATATCCGCACTGTGACGGTTCGTTACAATTTAATAAAGGTTTTGTAACCCCACTAATAATACATCAAACACCGCTGTGTTGTGTCTGTGGCGTTAGCAAAAGAGTTTAAGCGGGGTTGCGACCAATATTGTTGCGATAACATTACAAAACTTATGTGATATGCCGCCCAAAAGGAATAAGAATGTGGAGTCAGCTAGCTCAAGGAAGCCATCAAACGCAACAACTCCAGATCCTGCTGACCATGAATTTAATTGTCGAAACTGTGTCCAGTGCGACAGGTGTGATGGATGGAACCATCTGATGTGCACTGGAGTAAGCCACAGCATCCAGGACAGGTCATACCAATGCATAAATTGTACAGGTAAGAGTAGATTCCCTAGCTTTTCTTTAAGTTCCCCTGGGGCTGTTGCAAGACTAACCGTCGACGAAATAGCACCCAATTCTGTCGACATAGAATTCGTCTCCGAAACCGAACACGAGAATCCACGGCCGCTAGCAGCCGATACGTCGAACGCAGTGCTCGCAACGAACCCAACAATGTGTTCTGCGCCCAGTGCAGCCGAAACCACTGCCAAGTGTGGAACTATTGCACCCCTCTCGGGTTCGTCAAAGCCGTATATGACTACGGCATTGATTAATGTCGACAAATGCAGACGCCCATTTACGTCTGCCAACATATTGGACGTAAAAACAATTGACTCCAGCAGATACACTGCGCCCAGTGCGGCCGAGGATGCTGCCAAGTGCCGTTGGCTTCTGAACCCGTCTACGGAGTTGGACGGAATTTACATACCCCATTTTAGGGGGTCCATCTTATCTCTTTAAAAGAGAACATGTTCTCTTCTTTAGGTCCGATCTTTTTTACACTATCTTTTTTATCCTCTTTTTTATTTGTATATCACTTTTTTTATTCGAATTAATTTAATAAATTTTTTAACACCTCAATTAAATGTAAACGTGGGGTTAAGAATTATTGCAGTTCTTTCTAATACATTGGCGTGATGAGATACAATTTTTCATACTAAAAAAAACCTTAGATTCAGCTTTTCTTAAAGACGTCAGTTTTACTACTACTTCGAAATCAATTCATCTCACTCTCTCGTGCCATATTTCCTGTAATCAAGGAAGAGAAGCAACAAAGCCATATGCAAAAAATGGCCTTTGCTACCACATACTACACATACTCATGGTATGTAAAGTGAAAGCCGGTGGTGGTTGTTAAATATAAAAGATCACTGTCTCTATTCCTCTTAAATTGTGCGTTGTGCGAACTGCGGCGATATTTTCAAAATAAGTTATAATTTAATAATAAACCAGCTTTAAATATTCTTTTGAAAATGAATTAATGTATTCATGTACTTAAAAATTTTCGATTTCAATACAAGTTTCGTAAAAGATTCAAATTCTAAATGGGATGCGCAGTGTATTGTCTGCAAAGTAAATGTGAATGTTGTTACGGTGAAATTTCCCGGAACAAAAACTATTCTTGCTTTGGCTTTATTATCAACCTTTTTTACCCTCTCTTTTCCACTCAACCTTCCCATCCTTTTTTTTGACCCCACCATTACTCCGTTGTTTGCTCTTAGCAGTGTGAATGTAACATCGCTTTGAGCAAATAACAAAAACAGGTAGTCCAAACCAGCGGATGAGCTGAAATATTGATCGGTATGTCGAACTAGAAGGACTCTGGAGAGTCACATACAAAACCAACAACACAAAATCGTCAACATAAAATACACCATACCATACACACACCACACGAAAATTCACTTTACACAACATCACACTGAATACACATCCATATTGATCCAAAGTATGGATCTAATGAGCTCATAATTGCGAAGGAGAAAACATCATCATTTGAAACAATGTAAAGTAGTATGGCGTTAAGCCATACTTGGAACGATAAGTGTTCATCCACGCATCCTTAAATCTGCAAAAGGGTCCACCAGTATCAGGTTAGGGCTCGCGATATAAAAGATTTCCCCCTCCTATAGGTCTCCCCAAAAAAATTTGTTATTCAAGAAAAATAGTAATTTGATCTTTAGTCTTCCTAGATTCACTTTTCACGCGTAGTAGAGTAACTGAGAAAATGCTCAGATTCAACTTGTTTTCAATTTAGTCAATTTCGATGTTTTCTCAAAATGGTTTTGATATAGGGTTTTAGGTGCTCTGGACTCACCCATCAAGTTTGGCAAGTGTTGGATGACACCAACCACTTGTCGAACTTTCGAGCTTGGTGATTGGCAAGAGAACGGCAAGTTTTGGACGACACCAACAACTTGTCGAACTCTATGAATGTATGTCTACACTTTTGTTGGTATTCGACAGCGATGGCTTAGCACGCCAACGGTGGCTGATGTCGATACACTGAATCCACAAAAGTGATTGGATGAGCGTATGAATGTATGCGTGCATGAGAGCGGGGTTGAGACTAGGCAAGAAGCTAGGCTTGAAGTGGAAGACACTTCTTGGCTAGCTGACAAGCGAATTAGAGGTTTTTGGATATTGAGCGAGAAAAATCTGAAAGTGGAAAAAAAGTTTTATTCTTTGAGTTTTTAAGCAAGTTTTTTAACAAGTTCATTTTGGAATTTTTGTTGAAAAGTGAGTTTAGGTAGAAGAAAGGAGCAAGAAAAGGAATAGGACGGTGCAATAATTTGGAAAAAATACGAGGGAAAAGATAGGAGGAGGACATCTTGAAAAGATAAGTAGAGTGTGTTACATACAAGAATACATTATTTAGCGCGCAGTTTAAAGATCGTTTTTTTAAAACATTTTTCTGTGTGGACCTTTTTTCTATCCGAATTTACCAGAATATTGTCTGGCACGCACCCCTATTAATTTCAACCCCATTTTGGTGTTTTTCTGGACCGAATTTTAACTGTCCAACCTTTTGCACCTTCATTCTTTTGTTCTTTGAAAGACATTTGAAGGTCTTGTAAACTTTTCAATTCATACATATTTACTATCACTGTTAACTTAACTTTACTTTCATTTCCAGTTCTGTAAAAAACAACTTTATTTTCTTTAAAATACTTGGGTTTTTAATCCAGGTTCGCCAAGGTTTCCCCAACAATAAAATTATTAAAATCATCTTTCTTTCTTTTCATTTCATATTCCTTTTTTAATTAACATTTTTCAGTCAAGGTTTGGAAATTCCTTCTTTCTAAAAATTTCCTGGCGCCCATTTAAATTTAGGACACCCTGTTCTAAATTACATTCAATCAATAAAATAATTCAATCATTTTTTTTTTTAATCATATACGTTTTTACCTTTTTTTCTTAGGGAAGTGATTTTTTTTTGTGTTGTGGTTTTGATTTTGATTTGTTTGAGAACTTTTTGCTTTTGCTTTTTCTCTTATCCCCTTATTTGTTGGAGTGTAATCCAGATCAAAGTGGATCGTTTGGCTGTTTTTTTGGCAACGTTTTGAGTCCGATACTAAAGGAATTGTGTGTAATTGGTCTGTATACGACAGAACCAATCTCAAGTAAGGTGTTTTGTTTTTCTTAGTTTTTATTTTATTCCATTCAATTTTACAATTGTTTCTGGGTTGTTTTCACCCATTAAGAGTGCTTTGTTTATCTGATTCAAGTGATTGCGTTAGTTGCATACGAAGGTGCAAATTATACATTACATTGTTGTTGTGTTTTGATTTTGGGTGGCTTGCATTGCCACTATTTAGGTTCATAGCTCGCACGGTTGACGAGAAGGAAATTTGACAGGGTGTTGTGGTTGTAAATTACAACCAACGCGTAATTTGTTTTGTCGTTTATGAACTATATTTTTTTTTTCGTTTTATTTTTTTTTTTTTTATTTATACATATATACATACATATATTTTACTTTGATATTTTTTTTTTGTTTTTATATTTTTTTTCACATCCTCCGATTGAGGTGAGCTAATTTTTTTTAAGACTTTGGACTAAATAAATAGTTGAGTTTTCGTTAGAATTTGATTCCTTGAAGTTGAATCGTTGATGAAATATCAGTTTGTGAGATTGATTTGCTTGTTTTGTATTTTGAGATTATTTTTTTTTGTATTCTACCACAAGTCGGGAAGTCTTATTTTGATTTTAAACTGCTTTCATTGTTTTTTTTTGAGTTTTTTTTTTTTTTTTAACATTTCTTTCTTAGTATTGTATTATTATGGATATAAATAGGTTAGCTCAGGACGAATTGGCATATGAAATGCAATATAGGGGCCTAGATGTAGGAACGGTTGATGAGATGCGGAAGTCTCTAAGGGGTGCTAGGTTGTTGGAGAGAAGAGGTTCTTTGAGTGCTCTTACGAAGTATCCTTTCACTTTTGAGGAAGATGTTAGAGCGGTTGAGGGGAAATTAGTAGAGATTTTTAAACTATTAGAGAATCCGCCAATTGCGAGAAAATCAAAAGAGTATGCCAAAGTAGAATAGTCGTTAGGTAGATTAGATAGGTCGCAACCTGATGAGGGAGAAGAAGAAAAACAAAGGTTAGGATTGAAAAATAAATTAGTCATGGCTTTAGCCGATTTAGAAGAGGAAGTTGAAGTAGGAATAGTGGATGAAGTTCAGCGTTCGGTTGACACTCCCAGTACCAACAGCAACAGTACAATCAGTAGCAGTACCATCAGTTTTTGTAGGAGAGAATAGGGCTAGAGGGAACAACATAGTAGAGCAGGTTTTCGTTGGTAGGGAAAAGTTTGAAAATATTTCCAAGTGGGATGTTAAGTTTACTGGAGAGCGTTGTGGTGCTTCAGTAAACACATTCCTAGAAAGAGTAGAGGAGCTAAGACAAGCTAGGGGGGTTTCAGAAACCAAACTTTTTAGGGCAGCAGTAGAACTATTTACAGGGAAAGCATTGTTGTGGTATAGGGCGGTAAGAGTAACCATCAATTCATGGCAAAAACTAGTCAGGGAACTGAAACTAGAATTCTTGCCTCCGAATTATGATGACTTGTTGCTCGATGAGATAAGGCGTCGCACGCAAGGCAAAGATGAGTCCATCGGAGTCTACGTGGCGACAATGTTGAATATGTTCGGAAGGCTTTCTGAACCTATTTCGGAGGGAGGAAGGTTGGGTATGATTCAAAAGAATCTTACTCCTTTGGTAAAAGGGTTTCGTTTGGCTAAACCTGGTTGTGTCTCTGATTTAGTTAGCTTAGGGCGCAGTCTTGAAACTGTTAGGGCTAATGTAGAGTCGTATGTTCCACCACCAAATGTTAAAAACCGAAACCTACTAGAGCCGGATCTGGCCTATGTGGGTGTTGATACCCCCGATGTTCTGGTTGTTTCCGATAACAACCGAACAAGTCGCGAAGTTGCTGTGCGTACGGTTCCATCAACCGATGGTAGACCTGAACGCAGGTGTTTTAATTGCAATGGGTTGGGCCATTTTGCAAACAGATGTTCTGCTCCTAGGCGATGCTTTGGTTGTGGTAAGCAGGGAGTTGCTCGAAGCAACTGCCCTAGTTGTTCGGGAAACGTGAGACGCGCTCTTGGGTCAGTAGGACGAGAGCGTCGTTGAAGCAGGTTAGGTCGCCTACTGACGATCAGTCGGCGGAAGTGCATGTAGGTTTTGCACTTGAACACAAAGGTAGTGATAGAAGACCGTATCTTGGTGTTAGGGTTTATGGAGCTAGATTGTTAGGTTTATTAGATTCAGGCGCTTCACGCACAATTATATGTAGGGATGGGTGGGATATTTTAGCAGGGTTAGGGATAAAATTAGGAAAAAACAAAATTGGTAGGGTAACTTTAGCTGATGGAAAAGGAGTTGAGGTTATAGGTGTAGTATCGCTTCCTCTTACTATTGAGGGAAAAGTGGTACTTATAGAGTGTCTCGTCATTCCCAGTATTCCTCACATGCTGATTTTAGGAGCAGATTTTTGGGCTCTGTCGGGCATTGTTCCGGATTTAAAATCAGGGGAGTGGGACTTTTCGGCGTAAGATGCTTTGGCGTCAGTATCTGATGCAATACATCTGTCGGATTTAGACGAGACACAGAAGTTAGAGTTAGGTAAATTTTTAGATAGGGTTTTTAGTGAAATGCCAAAGGGATTAGGGTGCACACAAATGGTGAAGCAAAAAATTAGGACCCAGTCAGAACCTATAAAACAGCGGTATTATCCGGTTTCTCCAGCCATCCAGAAGTTCGTAGGTAAGGAGTTAGATGAGATGTTACGGGATGGGGTCATCGAAAAGTCTAACAGTCCTTGGGCTTCTCCCATCGTGATGGTGAAAAAGAAGGATAACAGTTATAGGTTCTGCATTGATTATAGGAAACTCAATGGAGTTACAGATAGGGACGCTTACCCCCTAACATATATTTCAGCAATTTTAGATAGGCTTAGTAATGCAAAGTTTCTATCATCCTTGGACATTAAGTCTGCATATTGGCAAATTCCTATGGAGGAGGAATTAAGGAAATATACGGCTTTTACAGTCCCTGGTCGCGGTCTCTTCCAATTCCTTTGAATGCCATTCGGGTTGCACAATGCACCTGCGACCTGGCAGAGATTCATCGATAATGTCCTTGGTCCATAGTTAGAACCTTTTGTATTAGTCTATCTCGATGATATTGTGACAGATAGTTTTGAAAAACATGTAGAAATTTTAGATGAGGTTTTTAAAAGATTGATTTAGGCAGGCTTAAAAGTAAGTAGAGAGAAATGCAATTTTTGTAGGCCATCTTTAAAATTCCTGGGCTATGTTGTGGACCGCAACGGTTTACATATGGACCCAGAAAAAGTAGGGAGCATGTTAGGAATCCCTGCACCGAAAACGGTAAAGGAAGTTAGGTCATTTATAGGGACAGTTTCTTGGTATAGGAGGTTTTTACCAAATTTTGCTAGTTTGGTAAAACCATTAACAGATTTATTAAAGCAGAGTAGGAAGTTTGTATGAACCGAAGAGTGTGAAGAGAGTTTCAGGAAAACCAAAGAATGTTTAGTGGCAGCTCCGATCCTGACCTGCTCGGATTTTACGAAGCCATTTGTTCAAACAGATGCTTCGGATTTCGGGGTTGGAGCAGTTCTCAGTCAGACGTTCGACGATGGAGAGAAGGTGGTCTGCTACTTGAGCAGATCGCTTAACAGATGCGAACGAAATTATTGCACCACATAAAAAGAATGCTTTGCTGTTCTTTGAGCAATAGAGAAACTCAGACCATACTTGGAGGGAGTTAGGTTTACTGTGATTACGGATCATTATTCATTGGTCAGGCTCAGTAAATTAAAAGATCCTGTAGGTAGGCTGGCGCGATGGGCTGTTAGATTACAACAGTTCGATTTTGAGATTGTTCACAGGAAAGGCAAGGACCATGTTGTTCCAGACATGCTTTCGAGAAGCGTACCGGTTTTATCCGGGATTACGGAAAACAGTTTGGATCCTTGGCTTGTGAGTATGAAGAACAAAATCGAAGAGAATCCATTAGCATTTCCAGCATGGAGGATAGAAAATGGAGTTTTATATAAATATGTTAGGGCAAAACACATTTTAGTTAGGGATAGTAATGAATGGAAGATAGTTGTAGGTAAAAGTGATAGAAAAAAGATTCTTGAGGATTGCCATGACAATCCACTCGCAGGGCATATGGGGGTTAGGAAAACATTTGCTAGGGTAGAGGACTGGTTTTATTGGCCTAAGATGAGGTCGGATATAACAAGATACGTCAGAAACTGCAAAGTGTGTCAAAGTGTGAAGCCAGTGCATGATAAACCGGCTGGTCTGATGACAGAGAGAAAAAGGGTTACTAATCCGTTCGAAATGATTTGTATTGACCTTGTCGGTCCTCTTCCAAAATCGAGTAGGGGTTTTATGTATATTCTTACTGTCGTAGACTATTTTACGAAGTTCCCTTTATTGTTCCCTTTACGGTCTGCAACAGCGAAGGCTGTGTGCAAAGAGCTGGAAGACAATGTTTTCTTATTGTTTGGGGTTCCAAAAATTGTTATTTGTGATAATGGTCCGCAATTCAAAAGTAGGGAGTTGAAGTCCTTATGTGAAGGGTATAGGTCAACGTTGAAATTCACTGCACACTACCATCCACAGGCGAATCCCGCAGAGCGGATAAATCGGATAATGAAAACGACACTAAGAGCGTATGTGTCGGACAACCACAGGGATTGGAATTCTCAGTTGGCGAAAGTGGCCTGTAGTATACGCACTTCCCAACATGAGGTATGAGGGGTATCACCATTTTATGAGGGGTATCACCATTTTATGCTATATTCGGGAGGACGATGGTTACCTCCGGGTCAGGGCTCGCGAGCGCCACACCTCCTAACAAGTCTTTAAAACATAATACAACCAGTTGACAAATGGACATGGGCGAAATAGAAATCAGATTTAGGAAGCTTAGGGAAGATATAGGTAAAAAGTTAGAAGCAGCAGCCAAGAATTCGACAAAAATTTACAATCTTCGCAGAAGGGACGTGAAGTACTTCCCAAACGAGTTGGTTTGGAGAAGAAATTTCACCCTTTCTGATGCCTGCCACTAATTACTATGCAGCTAAGCTGGCTCCAAAGTTTGTTGGGCCATTTAAAATCAAAAAAAGAGTTTCGCATTGGACTTATGTCCTAATGGACGAAAATGGTGCTGAAAAGGGTACTTGGCACGTGAAAGACCTTAAGCCATACCACGATGACCCCTCTCAGTTACTCTCGCCAAGAGCGATTGAGACTTGGTTGTGACGTCTATTAGTGTGTGTACTCCATTTGGTTGTGTTGTCTAACCATCATTTTTCCCATTACTTCGGCTTTTCTTTTGAAAAGCCCAGTTTTCTCTCTTTAGTAGGTAAGGGTGGAGTTTGTTACGGTGAAATTTCCCGGAACAAAAACTATTCTTGCTTTGGCTTTATTTTCAACCTTTTTTACCCTCTCTTTTCCACTCAACCTTCCCATCCTTTTTTTGACCCCACCATTACTCCGTTGTTTGCTCTTAGCAGTTTGAATGTAACATCGCTTTGAGCAAATAACAAAAACAGGTAGTCCAAACCAGCGGATGAGCTGAAATATTGATCGGTATGTCGAACTAGAAGGACTCTGGAGAGTCACATACAAAACCAACAACACAAAATCGTCAACATAAAATACACCATACCATACACACACCACACGAAAATTCACTTTACACAACATCACACTGAATACACATCCATATTGATCCAAAGTATGGATCTAATGAGCTCATAATTGCGAAGGAGAAAACATCATCATTTGAAACAATGTAAAGTAGTATGGCGTTAAGCCATACTTGGAACGATAAGTGTTCATCCACGCATCCTTAAATCTGCAAAAGGGTCCACCAGTATCAGGTTAGGGCTCGCGATATAAAAGATTTCCCCCTCCTATAGGTCTCCCCAAAAAAATTTGTTATTCAAGAAAAATAGTAATTTGATCTTTAGTCTTCCTAGATTCACTTTTCACGCGTAGTAGAGTAACTGAGAAAATGCTCAGATTCAACTTGTTTTCAATTTAGTCAATTTCGATGTTTTCTCAAAATGGTTTTGATATAGGGTTTTAGGTGCTCTGGACTCACCCATCAAGTTTGGCAAGTGTTGGATGACACCAACCACTTGTCGAACTTTCGAGCTTGGTGATTGGCAAGAGAACGGCAAGTTTTGGACGACACCAACAACTTGTCGAACTCTATGAATGTATGTCTACACTTTTGTTGGTATTCGACAGCGATGGCTTAGCACGCCAACGGTGGCTGATGTCGATACACTGAATCCACAAAAGTGATTGGATGAGCGTATGAATGTATGCGTGCATGAGAGCGGGGTTGAGACTAGGCAAGAAGCTAGGCTTGAAGTGGAAGACACTTCTTGGCTAGCTGACAAGCGAATTAGAGGTTTTTGGATATTGAGCGAGAAAAATCTGAAAGTGGAAAAAAAGTTTTATTCTTTGAGTTTTTAAGCAAGTTTTTTAACAAGTTCATTTTGGAATTTTTGTTGAAAAGTGAGTTTAGGTAGAAGAAAGGAGCAAGAAAAGGAATAGGACGGTGCGATAATTTGGAAAAAATACGAGGGAAAAGATAGGAGGAGGACATCTTGAAAAGATAAGTAGAGTGTGTTACATACAAGAATACATTATTTAGCGCGCAGTTTAAAGATCGTTTTTTTAAAACATTTTTCTGTGTGGACCTTTTTTCTATCCGAATTTACCAGAATATTGTCTGGCACGCACCCCTATTAATTTCAACCCCATTTTGGTGTTTTTCTGGACCGAATTTTAACTGTCCAACCTTTTGCACCTTCATTCTTTTGTTCTTTGAAAGACATTTGAAGGTCTTGTAAACTTTTCAATTCATACATATTTACTATCACTGTTAACTTAACTTTACTTTCATTTCCAGTTCTGTAAAAAACAACTTTATTTTCTTTAAAAGACTTGGGTTTTTAATCCAGGTTCGCCAAGGTTTCCCCAACAATAAAATTATTAAAATCATCTTTCTTTCTTTTCATTTCATATTCCTTTTTTAATTAACATTTTTCAGTCAAGGTTTGGAAATTCCTTCTTTCTAAAAATTTCCTGGCGCCCATTTAAATTTAGGACACCCTGTTCTAAATTACATTCAATCAATAAAATAATTCAATCATTTTTTTTTTTAATCATATACGTTTTTACCTTTTTTTCTTAGGGAAGTGATTTTTTTTTGTGTTGTGGTTTTGATTTTGATTTGTTTGAGAACTTTTTGCTTTTGCTTTTTCTCTTATCCCCTTATTTGTTGGAGTGTAATCCAGATCAAAGTGGATCGTTTGGCTGTTTTTTTGGCAACGTTTTGAGTCCGATACTAAAGGAATTGTGTGTAATTGGTCTGTATACGACAGAACCAATCTCAAGTAAGGTGTTTTGTTTTTCTTAGTTTTTATTTTATTCCATTCAATTTTACAATTGTTTCTGGGTTGTTTTCACCCATTAAGAGTGCTTTGTTTATCTGATTCAAGTGATTGCGTTAGTTGCATACGAAGGTGCAAATTATACATTACATTGTTGTTGTGTTTTGATTTTGGGTGGCTTGCATTGCCACTATTTAGGTTCATAGCTCGCACGGTTGACGAGAAGGAAATTTGACAGGATGTTGTGGTTGTAAATTACAACCAACGCGTAATTTGTTTTGTCGTTTATGAACTATATTTTTTTTTTCGTTTTATTTTTTTTTTTTTTATTTATACATATATACATACATATATTTTACTTTGATATTTTTTTTTTGTTTTTATATTTTTTTTCACATCCTCCGATTGAGGTGAGCTAATTTTTTTTAAGACTTTGGACTAAATAAATAGTTGAGTTTTCGTTAGAATTTGATTCCTTGAAGTTGAATCGTTGATGAAATATCAGTTTGTGAGATTGATTTGCTTGTTTTGTATTTTGAGATTATTTTTTTTTTGTATTCTACCACAAGTCGGGAAGTCTTATTTTGATTTTAAACTGCTTTCATTGTTTTTTTTTTTTTTTTTTTTTTTTAACATTTCTTTCTTAGTATTGTATTATTATGGATATAAATAGGTTAGCTCAGGACGAATTGGCATATGAAATGCAATATAGGGGCCTAGATGTAGGAACGGTTGATGAGATGCGGAAGTCTCTAAGGGGTGCTAGGTTGTTGGAGAGAAGAGGTTCTTTGAGTGCTCTTACGAAGTATCCTTTCACTTTTGAGGAAGATGTTAGAGCGGTTGAGGGGAAATTAGTAGAGATTTTTAAACTATTAGAGAATCCGCCAATTGCGAGAAAATCAAAAGAGTATGCCAAAGTAGAATGGTCGTTAGGTAGATTAGATAGGTCGCAACCTGATGAGGGAGAAGAAGAAAAACAGAGGTTAGGATTGAAAAATAAATTAGTCATGGCTTTAGCCGATTTAGAAGAGGAAGTTGAAGTAGGAATAGTGGATGAAGTTCAGCGTTCGGTTGACACTCCCAGTACCAACAGCAACAGTACAATCAGTAGCAGTACCATCAGTTTTTGTAGGAGAGAATAGGGCTAGAGGGAACAACATAGTAGAGCAGGTTTTCGTTGGTAGGGAAAAGTTTGAAAATATTTCCAAGTGGGATGTTAAGTTTACTGGAGAGCGTTGTGGTGCTTCAGTAAACACATTCCTAGAAAGAGTAGAGGAGCTAAGACAAGCTAGGGGGGTTTCAGAAACCAAACTTTTTAGGGCAGCAGTAGAACTATTTACAGGGAAAGCATTGTTGTGGTATAGGGCGGTAAGAGTAACCATCAATTCATGGCAAAAACTAGTCAGGGAACTGAAACTAGAATTCTTGCCTCCGAATTATGATGACTTGTTGCTCGATGAGATAAGGCGTCGCACGCAAGGCAAAGATGAGTCCATCGGAGTCTACGTGGCGACAATGTTGAATATGTTCGGAAGGCTTTCTGAACCTATTTCGGAGGGAGGAAGGTTGGGTATGATTCAAAAGAATCTTACTCCTTTGGTAAAAGGGTTTCGTTTGGCTAAACCTGGTTGTGTCTCTGATTTAGTTAGCTTAGGGCGCAGTCTTGAAACTGTTAGGGCTAATGTAGAGTCGTATGTTCCACCACCAAATGTTAAAAACCGAAACCTACTAGAGCCGGATCTGGCCTATGTGGGTGTTGATACCCCCGATGTTCTGGTTGTTTCCGATAACAACCGAACAAGTCGCGAAGTTGCTGTGCGTACGGTTCCATCAACCGATGGTAGACCTGAACGCAGGTGTTTTAATTGCAATGGGTTGGGCCATTTTGCAAACAGATGTTCTGCTCCTAGGCGATGCTTTGGTTGTGGTAAGCAGGGAGTTGCTCGAAGCAACTGCCCTAGTTGTTCGGGAAACGTGAGACGCGCTCTTGGGTCAGTAGGACGAGAGCGTCGTTGAAGCAGGTTAGGTCGCCTACTGACGATCAGTCGGCGGAAGTGCATGTAGGTTTTGCACTTGAACACAAAGGTAGTGATAGAAGACCGTATCTTGGTGTTAGGGTTTATGGAGCTAGATTGTTAGGTTTATTAGATTCAGGCGCTTCACGCACAATTATATGTAGGGATGGGTGGGATATTTTAGCAGGGTTAGGGATAAAATTAGGAAAAAACAAAATTGGTAGGGTAACTTTAGCTGATGGAAAAGGAGTTGAGGTTATAGGTGTAGTATCGCTTCCTCTTACTATTGAGGGAAAAGTGGTACTTATAGAGTGTCTCGTCATTCCCAGTATTCCTCACATGCTGATTTTAGGAGCAGATTTTTGGGCTCTGTCGGGCATTGTTCCGGATTTAAAATCAGGTGAGTGGGACTTTTCGGCGTAAGATGCTTTGGCGTCAGTATCTGATGCAATACATCTGTCGGATTTAGACGAGACACAGAAGTTAGAGTTAGGTAAATTTTTAGATAGGGTTTTTAGTGAAATGCCAAAGGGATTAGGGTGCACACAAATGGTGAAGCAAAAAATTAGGACCCAGTCAGAACCTATAAAACAGCGGTATTATCCGGTTTCTCCAGCCATCCAGAAGTTCGTAGGTAAGGAGTTAGATGAGATGTTACGGGATGGGGTCATCGAAAAGTCTAACAGTCCTTGGGCTTCTCCCATCGTGATGGTGAAAAAGAAGGATAACAGTTATAGGTTCTGCATTGATTATAGGAAACTCAATGGAGTTACAGATAGGGACGCTTACCCCCTAACATATATTTCAGCAATTTTAGATAGGCTTAGTAATGCAAAGTTTCTATCATCCTTGGACATTAAGTCTGCATATTGGCAAATTCCTATGGAGGAGGAATTAAGGAAATATACGGCTTTTACAGTCCCTGGTCGCGGTCTCTTCCAATTCCTTTGAATGCCATTCGGGTTGCACAATGCACCTGCGACCTGGCAGAGATTCATCGATAATGTCCTTGGTCCATAGTTAGAACCTTTTGTATTAGTCTATCTCGATGATATTGTGACAGATAGTTTTGAAAAACATGTAGAAATTTTAGATGAGGTTTTTAAAAGATTGATTTAGGCAGGCTTAAAAGTAAGTAGAGAGAAATGCAATTTTTGTAGGCCATCTTTAAAATTCCTGGGCTATGTTGTGGACCGCAACGGTTTACATATGGACCCAGAAAAAGTAGGGAGCATGTTAGGAATCCCTGCACCGAAAACGGTAAAGGAAGTTAGGTCATTTATAGGGACAGTTTCTTGGTATAGGAGGTTTTTACCAAATTTTGCTAGTTTGGTAAAACCATTAACAGATTTATTAAAGCAGAGTAGGAAGTTTGTATGAACCGAAGAGTGTGAAGAGAGTTTCAGGAAAACCAAAGAATGTTTAGTGGCAGCTCCGATCCTGACCTGCTCGGATTTTACGAAGCCATTTGTTCAAACAGATGCTTCGGATTTCGGGGTTGGAGCAGTTCTCAGTCAGACGTTCGACGATGGAGAGAAGGTGGTCTGCTACTTGAGCAGATCGCTTAACAGATGCGAACGAAATTATTGCACCACATAAAAAGAATGCTTTGCTGTTCTTTGAGCAATAGAGAAACTCAGACCATACTTGGAGGGAGTTAGGTTTACTGTGATTACGGATCATTATTCATTGGTCAGGCTCAGTAAATTAAAAGATCCTGTAGGTAGGCTGGCGCGATGGGCTGTTAGATTACAACAGTTCGATTTTGAGATTGTTCACAGGAAAGGCAAGGACCATGTTGTTCCAGACATGCTTTCGAGAAGCGTACCGGTTTTATCCGGGATTACGGAAAACAGTTTGGATCCTTGGCTTGTGAGTATGAAGAACAAAATCGAAGAGAATCCATTAGCATTTCCAGCATGGAGGATAGAAAATGGAGTTTTATATAAATATGTTAGGGCAAAACACATTTTAGTTAGGGATAGTAATGAATGGAAGATAGTTGTAGGTAAAAGTGATAGAAAAAAGATTCTTGAGGATTGCCATGACAATCCACTCGCAGGGCATATGGGGGTTAGGAAAGCATTTGCTAGGGTAGAGGACTGGTTTTATTGGCCTAAGATGAGGTCGGATATAACAAGATACGTCAGAAACTGCAAAGTGTGTCAAAGTGTGAAGCCAGTGCATGATAAACCGGCTGGTCTGATGACAGAGAGAAAAAGGGTTACTAATCCGTTCGAAATGATTTGTATTGACCTTGTCGGTCCTCTTCCAAAATCGAGTAGGGGTTTTATGTATATTCTTACTGTCGTAGACTATTTTACGAAGTTCCCTTTATTGTTCCCTTTACGGTCTGCAACAGCGAAGGCTGTGTGCAAAGAGCTGGAAGACAATGTTTTCTTATTGTTTGGGGTTCCAAAAATTGTTATTTGTGATAATGGTCCGCAATTCAAAAGTAGGGAGTTGAAGTCCTTATGTGAAGGGTATAGGTCAACGTTGAAATTCACTGCACACTACCATCCACAGGCGAATCCCGCAGAGCGGATAAATCGGATAATGAAAACGACACTAAGAGCGTATGTGTCGGACAACCACAGGGATTGGAATTCTCAGTTGGCGAAAGTGGCCTGTAGTATACGCACTTCCCAACATGAGGTATGAGGGGTATCACCATTTTATGAGGGGTATCACCATTTTATGCTATATTCGGGAGGACGATGGTTACCTCCGGGTCAGGGCTCGCGAGCGCCACACCTCCTAACAAGTCTTTAAAACATAATACAACCAGTTGACAAATGGACATGGGCGAAATAGAAATCAGATTTAGGAAGCTTAGGGAAGATATAGGTAAAAAGTTAGAAGCAGCAGCCAAGAATTCGACAAAAATTTACAATCTTCGCAGAAGGGACGTGAAGTACTTCCCAAACGAGTTGGTTTGGAGAAGAAATTTCACCCTTTCTGATGCCTGCCACTAATTACTATGCAGCTAAGCTGGCTCCAAAGTTTGTTGGGCCATTTAAAATCAAAAAAAGAGTTTCGCATTGGACTTATGTCCTAATGGACGAAAATGGTGCTGAAAAGGGTACTTGGCACGTGAAAGACCTTAAGCCATACCACGATGACCCCGAAGAATCCTAAAGTGAGTCGTGTAACCGGAAGAGGTTGCACAAAACGATACTGAGAGCACCAAAGCTCTGTGATGTACAGTTACTCTCGCCAAGAGCGATTGAGACTTGGTTGTGACATCTATTAGTGTGTGTACTCCATTTGGTTGTGTTGTCTAACCATCATTTTTCCCATTACTTCGGCTTTTCTTTTGAAAAGCCCAGTTTTCTCTCTTTAGTAGGTAAGGGTGGAGTTTGTTACGGTGAAATTTCCCGGAACAAAAACTATTCTTGCTTTGGCTTTATTTTCAACCTTTTTTACCCTCTCTTTTCCACTCAACCTTCCCATCCTTTTTTGACCCCACCATTACTCCGTTGTTTGCTCTTAGCAGTTTGAATGTAACATCGCTTTGAGCAAATAATAAAAACAGGTAGTCCAAATCAGCGGATGAGCTGAAATATTGATCGGTATGTCGAACTAGAAGGACTCTGGAGAGTCACATACAAAACCAACAACACAAAATCGTCTACATAAAATACACCATACCATACACACACCACACGAAAACTCACTTTACACAACATCACACAGAATACACATCCATATTGATCCTAAGTCTGGATCTAATGAGCTCATAATTGCGAAGGCGAAAACATCATCATTTGAAACAATTTAAAGTAGTATGGCGTTAAGCCATACTTGGAACGATAAGTGTTCATCCACGCATCCTTAAATCTGCAAAAGGGTCCACCAGTATCAGGTTAGGGCTCGCGATATAAAAGATTTCCCCCTCCTATAGGTTTCCCCAAAAAAATTTGTTATTCAAGCAAAAAAGGGATTTGATCTTTAGTCTTCCTAGATTCACTTTTCACGCGTAGTAAGTGTTGGATGACACCAACCACTTGTCGAACTTTCGAACTTGGTGATTGGCAAGAGAACGGCAAGTTTTGGACGACACCAACAACTTGTCGAACTCTATGAATGTATGTGTACACTTTAGTTGGTATTCGACAGCGATGGCTCAGCACGCCAACGGTGGCTGATGTCGAGACACTGAATCCACAAAAGTGATTGGATGAGCGTATGAATGTATGCGTGCATGAGAGCGGGGTTGAGACTAGGCAAGAAGCTAGGCTTGAAGTGGGAGACACTTCTTGGCTAGCTGACAAGCGAATTAGAGGTTTTTGGATATTGAGCGAGAAAAATCTGAAAGTGGAAAAAAAGTTGAAAACAAGTTTTTTTATTCTTTGAAGTTCTTAGCAAGTTTTTTAACAAGTTCATTTTGGAATTTTTGTTGAAAAGTGAGTTTAGGTAGAAGAAAGGAGCAAGAAAAGGAATCGTCAGGACGGGGCGATAATTTGGAAAAAATACGAGGGAAAAGATAGGAGGAGGACATCTTGAAAAGATAAGTAGAGTGTGTTACATATAAGAATACATTATTTAGTGCGCAGTTTAAAGATCCTTTTTTTAAAACATTTTTCTGTGTGGACCTTTTTTCTATCCGAATTTACCAGAATATTGTCTGGCACGCGCCCATATTAATTTCAACCCCATTTTGGAGTTTTTCGGTACCGAATTTTAACTGTCCAACCTTTTGTACCTTCATTCTTTTGTTCTTTGAAAGACATTTGAAGGTCTGTAAACTTTTCAATTCATACATATTTACTATCACTGTTAACTTAACTTTACTTTCATTTCCAATTCTGTAAAAAATAACTTTATTTTCTTTAAAAGACTTGGGTTTTTAATCCAGGCTCGCCAAGTTTTTCCCAACAATAAAATTATTAAAATCATCTTTCTTTCTTTTCATTTCATATTCCATTTTTATTTAACATTTTTCAGTCAAGGTTTGGAAATTCCTTCTTTCTAAAAATTTCCTGGCGCCCATTTAAATTTAGGACACCCTGTTCTAAATTACATTCAATCAATAAAATAATTCAATCATTTTTTTTTAATCATATACTTTTTTACGACACACATTTTTTTTATACGCCATCATTTTTTAGCTATTGTGAACCCAGCCCAGCTGAGTAGCCGCGGAGTAGCCGCAAATTACTTTTTTATTGCAGCTTATTGCACTTTTTTTGCTTACCCCATCGAGTTTGACAGTTGTCATTCTCGACTTCAATTTTCGCGGCACCGGTTGTGCTTTTGATTTAATTTTCCTTATTTTGCAAATTTGGATACGTATATCCAATAGTTCCGCGGCTTATTAGTTCGTTTAATAAACAATAGATTCATTAGAAAAAAAAGTGTAATAAATTGGCCTCCACAAAGTGGGGCATCTAAAATGGAAAACTGCATACGTAGTTTGTGTGTATTACCTTGGTACTTGGTACCAGTGAAACGTGCATACCTATTTTTTTCTTAGGGACGTGATTTTTTTTGTGTTGTGGTTTTGATTTTGATTTGTTTGAGAACTTTTTACTTTTGCTTTTTCTCTTATCCCCTAGGTTGAATTTGTGGGAGTGTGTTCCAGATCAAAGTGGATCGTTTGGCTGTTTTTGTTGGCAACGTTTTGAGTCCAATACTAAAGGAATTGTGTGTAGTTGGTCTGTATACGACAAAACCAATCTCAAGTAAGGTGTTTTGTTTTTCTTAGTTCTTATTTTATTCCATTCAATTTTACAATTGTTTCTGGGTTGTTTTCACCCATTAAGAGTGCTTTGTTTATCTGATTCAAGTGATTGCGTTAGTTGCATACGAAGGTGCAAATTATACATTACATTGTTGTTGTGTTTTGATTTTGGGTGGCTTGCATTGCCACTATTTACATAGGTTCATAGCTCGCATGGTTGACGAGAAGGAAATTTGACAGGGTGTTGTGGTTGTGAATTACAACCAACGCGTAATTTGTTTTGTCGTTTATGAACTATATTTTTTTTTTCGTTTTATTATTTTTTTTTTTTTTATTTATACATATATACATACATATATTTTACTTTGATATTTTTTTTTTGTTTTTATATTTTTTTCACATCCTCCGATTGAGGTGAGCTAATTTTTTTTAAGACTTTGGACTAAATAAATAGTTGAGTTTTCGTTAGAATTTGATTCCTTGAAGTTGAATCGTTGATGAAATATCAGTTTGTGAGATTGATTTGCTTGTTTTGTATTTTGAGATTAGTTTTTTTTGTATTCTACCACAAGTCGGGAAGTCTTATTTTGATTTTAAACTGCTTCCATTGTTTTTTTTTGAGTTTTTTTTTTTTTTTGAACATTTCTTTCTTAGTATTGTATTATTATGGATATAAATAGGTTAGCTCAGGACGAATTGGCATATGAAATGCAATATAGGGGTCTAGATGTAGGAACGGTTGATGAGATGCGGAAGTCTCTAAGGGGTGCTAGGTTGTTGGAGAGAAGAGGTTCTTTGAGTGCTCTTACGAAGTATCCTTTCACTTTTGAGGAAGATGTTAGAGCGGTTGAGGGGAAATTAGTAGAGATTTTTAAACTATTAGAGAATCCGCCAATTGCGAGAAAATCAAAAGAGTATGCCAAAGTAGAATGGTCGTTAGGTAGATTAGATAGGTCGCAACCTGATGAGGGAGAAGAAGAAAAACAGAGGTTAGGATTGAAAAATAAATTAGTCATGGCTTTAGCCGATTTAGAAGAGGAAGTTGAAGTAGGAATATTGGATGAAGTTCAGCGTTCGGTTGACACTCCCAGTACCAACAGCAACAGTACAATCAGTAGCAGTACAGTCAGTAGCAGTACCATCAGTTTTTGTAGGAGAGAATAGGGCTAGAGGGAACAACATAGTAGAGCAGGTTTTCGTTGGTAGGGAAAAGTTTGAAAATATTTCCAAGTGGGATGTTAAGTTTACTGGAGAGCGTTGTGGTGCTTCAGTAAACACATTCCTAGAAAGAGTAGAGGAGCTAAGACAAGCTAGGGGGGTTTCAGAACCCAAACTTTTTAGGGCAGCACTAGAACTATTTACAGGGAAAGCATTGTTGTGGTATAGGGCGGTAAGAGTAACCATCAATTCATGGCAAGAACTAGTCAGGGAACTTTTTTTTTTTTTTTTTGTCAGGAGTAAATCTTCAAAAGACACTTAGTAGTATTCGATACCAAGTAGTGTGGGATTCTTACCCACTAAAAACTCCTCATAATCAGAACCAATCTATAACGATCGACAACAGATTTTTCTTTCTCAATAATATTATCTCTTTAAGGGAAGCTTAAACTTTTAATGCTTCCCATGACTTTTAGGCCATTAGCTCGTGTGGCTTGGTTCTTCTTAATCTCCGAACATTGCCTCTCGTATTTAATACGGACTCCATTTCAGAGTTGATATGACAATGCAGTCGCTGATTGTGTGATACAGCATGTTTTCTTACAACTTCTGTAACCGTTTCTATTTGTAGGTCACGATGTAAATCGCTATTTCTTATATACCATGGTGCCATACCATAGTAAATATTCCACGAAGGACTTTGTTTTGGAACTTTTGGATGATTTCAGTATTTGTTTTCTTTGAACAGCCCCATAATTGGATTCCATAGGTCCAAACAGGTCTAAGTACTTGTTTATAAAGCATTATTTTATTTTCGACAGATAAGTCCGAATTTCTACCGAGTAACCAGTACATTTTTCTATATTTCAAGTTGAGCTCTTCCCTTTTCTTTTTGATATGCTCTTTCCATTTTAGCTTTGCATCCAAATTCATCCCAAGGTATTTGGCCGTATTGGCGTAGGGTACAGCTTGATTGTTGATGAATATTTGAACGTAGCTTAACTTTTTATTTGTAAAGTTTATATGTGAAGATTTAGCTTCATTGAGCTTGATACGCCATTTTTTGGTCCAATCACTAACGGTGTCGACGGCATTTTGCAATTTCTCAGCAGCCTTGACGACGCACTTACTGGATGCCAAAATTGCGGTATCATCCGCAAAAGTAGCCATAATGGTGTTGTTATCCACTGGAATATCCCTTGTATATAGCAAATACAGGGTAGGTCCTAGGACGCTTCCTTGTGGAACACCGGCTTGTATATTACATAGCTTTGAATATTCTTGATCATACCGTACTCTGAAGAGCCGGTTTGAGATATAAGATTTTAGTATTTCGTAGTACTGCCTGGGTAGGTCCCTCTGCACTTTGTACGCTAGCCCCTCATGCCATACCTTGTCGAATTCTTGAGCAACATCTAAAAATATAGCCGAACATACTTGTTTTTCTTCTAATGCTTTTTTAACTGTATCCGTTATTCTATGGACTTGGTCTATCGTGGAATGTCTATTTCTAAATCCAAACTGATGATTTGGGATTAGATTTCTTTCTTCTATGACCTTGCTCAGTCTTTTCAGTAGCAATTTTTCAAAGACTTTTGCCATTATTGGTATAAGCGATATTGGTCTGTAAGACGTCACTTCTGTTGGTGGCTTACCTTGCTTTGGTATAACAATTACTTCAGCAATTTTCCAATGATGTGGGACATATTGGGTCTTTAGGCATGCATTTATTATGAATTGGAGTTTTATGAAGGCTTTTGATGGCATTTCTTTCATAACCTGAGCAGTTATTAGATCGTACCCAGGTGATTTTTTGTTCGATAGTTGATTTCGACACACACTTTTTATTTCTTTGAGTGTGACAACTGGTATGTCAACTTCATCGACTTTATCAATAAACTGTAAGCTGATTTCAGATGTATTTGCTGGGAATGGCTTAAAAACATTCGCAAGATGTTCTGCAAACAGGTTAGCTTTTTCTTTCGGATTTCCGATCCAATTCCCGTTTAGAGATTTAATTGGCGGGTTTTGTAACTGCGGTCTTTTCAGGCGCTTAGCTGCTTTCCAGAGCGAATAATCAGTTGAAGCATCAGTCGTTAAATTTTTCAGGAATCTACTTAATGAATCATTTTTGAATTCGTAGATTTGTTTTTTCAGTTCGTTGCTTAGCCGGTTAAACGCTGTTTTGTCGTCTGGAAATCTAGTATTTTGCCATTTTCTTCGAGCTCTTCTCTTCTCCAATATCAACTCTCTTATCTCGGCAGGGTATTTTGTTTCAGTTTGCTTCCTACTCGAGCAAGTTGGTGTACTTTCTTCTGCAGCTTGTTGAACATCGGCAATGAATTGTTCTACTTCAAGGTCGATTTGCTCTTTTGTTTCCATAGGGGATCTGAGATTTATATAGCTTTCAAGCTTTTCTCTGAATTTACTCCAGTTTGTTTTATTGTTTACTAGCTTAGGATTACTTTTTTCCATTATCTCCGATTCATTAAGTGATAAAATCACCGGTGTATGATCTGATGATAAGTCATAATTACCTTCGACTCTTATATGGTTTCGTTTGATACCTTTAACTATGAAAAAGTCAACAAGGTCTGGTATTTTACTTGAATCCGATGGCCAGTATGTTGGTGATCTGGATGAATAAAACTCACAATTGTATTTGAGGCATGCTTTGTAAAGCCTTCTGCCTTTTGTTGTTATAAGTCTGGATCCCCAATGGGTGTGCTTAGCATTAAAGTCACCACCAACAAGGAAGTTATGTCCTAGTACATTCAGCAGTTCTGTATAATCATCTTCAGTCGGGGAACGCCTCGGCGGGCAGTATATTGATGCCAACTTGAAGTCTTTCTTTTTCATACCAATACTAATTATTGTTACTTGCATATTCTCGTTTGTAAACATAACTTCTTCATGGTGTTTTAAGCTCTTTTTTATGAGGATTGCCGATCCACCTCTAGCCTTATCAGCTGGATGAGGAGCGTGGTAGCAAATATAGTTTGATATTAAATCATCAAGAACCAGCCCACTTGAGAAATGAGTTTCGGACACCAGACAAATATCTATGTGTTCGATGTCTAAGAAGATTTTTAATTCTGATAAATGGTGTAAAAGACCGTTTGCATTCCATGTTCCAATTTTTAGTGTTCTGTCCATCATTGTTTTTTAAGAGTGACTTCTTCACTTAGCCGTTTGATGTTCAAATCCTGATTGTCAATTCTTTTAAGAATAAGTTCAAGGATTTCTTTAATGGAAGTTTCTTCATTCTTCCGCACGTTTTTAACAATCTGTGAATAGGATTTTTTTTCGTCGCTTTTGCTTTTAACAGCTTCCTTCGGAAGTTCTTTCTTACTTTTATCTTCAGCTTCAGGAGTTCTTTTTGTGTTTGCTGGATTGCTGGGCTTTATTTCACCGGATGTCGTTTTGCTTTTGGATTTTTGAAATCTTTTAGCAACTGGACAGCCTCTATAGCTTGCAGGGTGATTACCTTGACAGTTTACACATTTTGCTTTCTGTTCTTTGCTTGATGGACAGTCTTTAGTTGCATGTTTTCCTTCACACTTAACACAAGCAAACTCGCGGTTGCAATATTTTTGGGTGTGGCCGAATGCTTGGCATCGTTTACATTGCGGAACAATTTTTGATTTTCGCAGTGGTTCAATTTTGACTTTTATGCCCAAGATTGATCGAATATTATAGACATTTTCAAGACTTTGTTTGCTGTCGAAAGATAGCGTGAATAAAGGCAGTGATCTCTTTATTATTATTGGTTCCCCAGCAGAGTTCTTAGTAGTCTCATTCTTAATAAGATTGACTGCATCAAGGGCTTGGAAGCCGGCTTGAACAAGGTCTTCTACTAATTCTTTTGGAGAACATGAGGAATGTAGACCTCTGGCTACTACCTTTATTGGTCTTGTGGATTTGTTTTCAAAGGAGTGCCACTGGATTTTATGTTTGCTTAGTTCCTCAGTGACCAGTCTATAGTCATCATCTTCCTCGACATTGACTTTCCAATTGTCTTTGTTATACGATGTATATTTGCAAGTTTTTTTAGTACATTTCTCAATCATTTTCTTAAGATCTCCAAAATTTGGGAATCCTGTGATCATAATTGGTGGTGGTACAGTTTTTCTGTTGCCTTTAGACAAAGACTTCTGTTTAGCATTGGCTAGCACATTATTTGCATTATTCTTTGTAGTACCCAAGTCTTTTTTATTTTCATTTTTCGAGGTTTGCTGGTTCTTTGTATGCAATTCGGGGCTACCTTCCGCTTTTCGTTTTTTAGCAGTGCGCTTATTTCTTTTTCTTTCAGTTTCAAATAAAAGTTCTTCTTCGTCAGTTTGATACACAGTAACAGTATCTTGTTGACTTGTCTGAACCGTAGACTTGTGTTCCTTGTCAAATAGGGACACCTTTTCTTCGAGTCTTTTTACTTGATCCTGAAGACTTTGAACTAAGGTTTCAAGTTTCTTTCTTGCTGCTATTTCCTTTTGCCATTCATCATAGTAATCTTTTGATTTGGTTTGGCAGTTTTCTTTGATTTCTTTGAAACTCTGTTGTCCTGCAGTGTCGATCATTTCAGAGACATTGGTTTCTTTTTGGCTAATGACTTTTACGTCATTTGTCTTAGTTGGGGTTTTCGATGGTGTAACCCTTTGGGAGTAGTTTTTTGGTGGAGTTCTCTGTATTTTCGTACTCCGTTTTCCAAAATTTTTAAGCAATAAGTGGTCCTCCCCAGAATCCGTAGGACCGATCTCTTTAGAGAGTGGATTTTCCAGTTTTGCTGGACTGCCACCTGGGGTAATAAATCTGTTTGTTTTGTTCATTGCCATAAATTTTTTTAAACTTTTTTTTTATGATACAAATAGGTCAGTTACTTCTATTCGCATTTTAAATTCAGCCGTCCCACTGGGATCAGACGCTGACCAGTGTGCCGCACAATATGTGTCAGACGCTCTTGGATTTATTGTTGAGCTGGTACATTCAGAGTGATATTTTTCTTTCTTTGCTCCTAGTTCCTGAAAAGATAACTCAGGTGACCCAGCTCGTGGATCAATTGATCCAACGCTCGTCGTTAGTTGGATATCCAGCGGGCACCACTTGGAGGTGACGATGCGATTTTGCTCCGCCATCAGTCAGGGAACTGAAACTAGAATTCTTGCCTCCGAATTATGATGACATGTTGCTCGATGAGATTAGGCGTCGCACGCAAGGCAAAGATGAGACCATCAGAGTCTACGTGGCGACAATGTTGAATATGTTCGGAAGGCTTTCTGAACCTATTTCGGAGGGAAGAAGGTTGGGTATGATTCAAAAGAATCTTGCTCCCTTTTACCAAACACAGCTTGGTTTGGCTAAACCTGGTTGTGTCTCTGATTTAGTTAGCTTAGGGTGCAGTCTTGAAGCTGTTAGGGCTAATGTAGAGTCGTATGTTCCACCACCAAATGTTAAAAACCGAAACCTACTAGAGCCGGATCTGGCCTATGTGGGTGTTGATACCCCCGATGTTCTGGTTGTTTCCGATAACAACCGAACAAGTCGCGAAGTTGCTGTGCGTACGGTTCCATCAACCGATGGTAGACCTGAACGCAGGTGTTTTAATTGCAATGGGTTGGGCCATTTTGCAAACAGATGTTCTGCTCCTAGGCGATGCTTTGGTTGTGGTAAGCAGGGAGTTGCTCGAAGCAACTGCCCTAGTTGTTCGGGAAACGTGAGACGCGCTCTTGGGTCAGTAGGACGAGAGCGTCGTTGAAGCAGGTTAGGTCGCCTACTGACGATCAGTCGGCGGAAGTGCATGTAGGTTTTGCACTTGAACACAAAGGTAGTGATAGAAGACCGTATCTTGGTGTTAGGGTTTATGGAGCTAGATTGTTAGGTTTATTAGATTCAGGCGCTTCACGCACAATTATATGTAGGGATGGGTGGGATATTTTAGCAGGGTTAGGGATAAAATTAGGAAAAAACAAAATTGGTAGGGTAACTTTAGCTGATGGAAAAGGAGTTGAGGTTATAGGTGTATTATCGCTTCCTCTTACTATTGAGAGAAAAGTGGTACTTATAGAGTGTCTCGTCATTCCCAGTATTCCTCACATGCTGATTTTAGGAGCAGATTTTTGGGCTCTGTCGGGCATTGTTCCGGATTTAAAATCAGGGGAGTGGGACTTTTCGGCGAAAGATGCTTTGGCGTCAGTATCTGATGCAATACATCTGTCGGATTTAGACGAGACACAGAAGTTAGAGTTAGGTAAATTTTTAGATAGGGTTTTTAGTGAAATGCCAAAGGGATTAGGGTGCACACAAATGGTGAAGCAAAAAATTAGGACCCAGTCAGAACCTATAAAACAGCGGTATTATCCGGTTTCTCCAGCCATCCAGAAGTTCGTAGATAAGGAGTTAGATGAGATGTTACGGGATGGGGTCATCGAAAAGTCTAACAGTCCTTGGGCTTCTCCCATCGTGATGGTGAAAAAGAAGGATAACAGTTATAGGTTCTGCATTGATTATAGGAAACTCAATGGAGTTACAGATAGGGACGCTTACCCCCTAACATATATTTCAGCAATTTTAGATAGGCTTAGTAATGCAAAGTTTCTATCATCCTTGGACATTAAGTCTGCATATTGGCAAATTCCTATGGAGGAGGATTCCAGGAAATATACGGCTTTTACAGTCCCTGTTCGCGGTCTCTTCCAATTCCTGCGAATGCCATTCGGGTTGCACAATGCACCTGCGACCTGGCAGAGATTCATCGATAATGTCCTTGGTCCAGAGTTAGAACCTTTTGTATTCGTCTATCTCGATGATATTGTGACAGATAGTTTTGAAAAACATGTAGAAATTTTAGATGAGGTTTTTAAAAGATTGATTTAGGCAGGCTTAAAAGTAAGTAGAGAGAAATGCAATTTTTGTAGGCCATCTTTAAAATTCCTGGGCTATGTTGTGGACCGCAACGGTTTACATATGGACCCAGAAAAAGTAGGGAGCATGTTAGGAATCCCTGCACCGAAAACGGTAAAGGAAGTTAGGTCATTTATAGGGACAGTTTCTTGGTATAGGAGGTTTTTACCAAATTTTGCTAGTTTGGTAAAACCATTAACAGATTTATTAAAGAAGAGTAGGAAGTTTGTATGGACCGAAGAGTGTGAAGAGAGTTTCAGGAAAACCAAAGAATGTTTAGTGGCAGCTCCGATCCTGACCTGCCCGGATTTTACGAAGCCATTTGTTGTTCAAACAGATGCTTCGGATTTCGGGGTTGGAGCAGTTCTCAGTCAGACGTTCGACGATGGAGAGAAGGTGGTCTGCTACTTGAGCAGATCGCTTAACAGATTCGAACGAAATTATTCCACAACGGAAAAAGAATGCCTTGCTGTTCTTTGGGCAATAGAGAAACTCAGACCATACTTGGAGGCAGTTAGGTTTACTGTGATTACGGATCATTATTCATTGGTCAGGCTCAGTAAATTAAAAGATCCTGTAGGTAGGCTGGCGCGATGGGCTGTTAGATTACAACAGTTCGATTTTGAGATTGTTCACAGGAAAGGCAAGGACCATGTTGTTCCAGACATGCTTTCGAGAAGCGTACCGGTTTTATCCGGGATTACGGAAAACAGTTTGGATCCTTGGCTTGTGAGTATGAAGAACAAAATCGAAGAGAATCCACTAGCATTTCCAGCATGGAGGATAGAAAATGGAGTTTTATATAAATATGTTAGGGCAAAACACATTTTAGTTAGGGATAGTAATGAATGGAAGATAGTTGTAGGTAAAAGTGATAGAAAAAATATTCTTGAGGATTGCCATGACAATCCACTCGCAGGGCATATGGGGGTTAGGAAAACATTTGCTAGGGTAGAGGATAGGTTTTATTGGCCTAAGATGAGGTCGGATATAACAAGATACGTCAGAAACTGCAAAGTGTGTCAAAGTGTGAAGCCAGTGCATGATAAACCGGCTGGTCTGATGACAGAGAGAAAAGGGGTTACTAATCCGTTAGAAATGATTTGTATTGACCTTGTCGGTCCTCTTCCAAAATCGAGTAGGGGTTTTATGTATATTCTTACTGTCGTTGACTATTTTACGAAGTTCCCTTTATTGTTCCCTTTACGGTCTGCAACAGCGAAAGCTGTGTGCAAAGAACTGGAAGAAAATTGTTATTTGTGATAATGGTCCGCAATTCAAAAGTAGGGAGTTGAAGTCCTTATGTGAAGGGTATAGGTCAACGTTGAAATTCACTGCACACTACCATCCACAGGCGAATCCCGCAGAGCGGATAAATCAGATATTGAAAACGACACTAAGAGCGTATGTGTCGGACAACCACAGGGATTGGGATTCTAAGTTGGCGAAAGTGGTATACGCACTTCCCAACATGAGGTATTAGAGGTATCACCATTTTATGCTATATTCGGGAGGACGATGGTTACCTCCGGGTCAGGGCTCGCGAGAGCCACACCTCCTGACAAGTCTTTAAAACATAATACAACCAGTTGACAAATGGACATGGGCGAAATAGAAACCAGATTTAGGAAGCTTAGGGAAGATATAGGTAAAAAGTTAGAAGCAGCAGCCAAGAAATCGACAAAAATTTAAAATCTTCGCAGAAGGGACGTGAAGTACTTCCCAAACGGGTTGGCAACTCTGCTGTAAAAGTGTGTAGTTTAACTTTCATATCGCTCTATAGAATTTTAAATTTAAATATTTTTCTAACGTATAATTAAATCTTAAAAGTGCACACTGTTGAATTTCTGCTTTAAATACCCGTAAAAATATTAAAGTACCAGATAACGATAGTGTTTAAGTCGAAATTTCAATAACTTAAACTGATTCCTGTGTCACATGACCGACAACAAGCGAAAAATTTGTCAAACTTCACCTGAAGATATACCAAATACTTCGTCAAATATTAATAGATTGTCCAAATTCTTTAAAAAGAACCAAAAAATGTCTATGACGGATTCCGATTTCAAACAAATCAAAGCTATTGTCGATAGTTCTCTTCAAGTTGCCATAGCCAATCTGGCTACAAAAGATGACCTCTGTAAACTAAACAAGGAACTTGATCTTCTACGGCTTCAAAACCAAGATTTGTGCAAGCAATTAAATGAGTTTGAAATGCGTTGCTGTGTTCTAGAAGAGGAACTAGAAATACAAAGCCGTGAAATACTTGGAAAGAATTTGATATTGTAACGTGCGCTTAGTTCGCAAAATAGAACTTCACTTTTTATTTATTTCTACCACTTTATTCAGTATCTATACTTTATTCGAACTCAACTCGACTATTAGACTATCACTGGTTAACAACATTTCACTCTTAACTTTATCACTCTATAATCAAAACTGACTGCTCGTTGCGTCAGCGGTCCTATTTATATAGAACAACACTCATCTAGAGCGTTCCAGTTTCTTCTCCATGGTTTCCACATTTGCTGTCAAGCATCTCTACACTCACACACACTGGCTTACAAGCAATGCCTCTCATTTATACCATTCCATTATAGTGTTGCCAGTTGTGTTTTCGGTTAAACGTTTTCGATTAGGAAATTGGTATAAATGTTGGGTGTTCATTACACTGCCCCCTCCTTAAGATTGTTCGTCCCGAATAATTCCATCTGCAGCCTCGCCACTATATCGATGCAGCCGGTCACAATGAACTACTTTTAACTTGCCTCTTAATCCTCTTTGGATGCGGTAAACCACGTCGTTAATCCTCGTGACAACAGTATAAGGACCTTCCCAGTTCTGCTGAAGTTTCGGTGACAATCCCTTTTGACGATGAGGATTATAAAGCCACACACAATCTCCTACTTGGAATCCTGCCGTTGTCGCTTTTGTGTCGTACCGTGTCTTCATCCGGTCGCTGTAGGTTTTCATCCGTTCCCTTGTTCTTTTATGGATGTCAGCGAGTCTCTCCTTGAGGTCATCCACATACTCGTTCGTGTCCTGTGGCTCCTCTGTGGGGCATCCAAATTTAAGTTCGCTGGGCAGCCGCATGGTTTTCCCGAACAGGATGTCAGATGGTGTTTGTCCTGTCGAGCTATGTACTGCACTTCTATAGGCCATCAGGAATAGCGGTACGTGCCTATCCTAGTCTCTTTGGTAGTCGCCTACAACCTTGGTGAGGTGTTCTTTCAAGGTCCGGTTGAATCTTTCAACCATCCCATCAGATTGTGGATGAGGCGGTGTGGTTCTGGTCTTCTTGATGCCAAGTAGTCCGCACACTCCTTGGAAGATGTTTGACTCGAAGTTCCTCCCTTAGTCGGAATGGAGTTCCATAGGTACGCCAAACCTATTCACCCACATAAACACAATCTGGTCGACCACCGTTTTGGCTTCTTGATTTGGGATGGCATACGCCTCAGGCCACTTGCTAAAATAGTCCATTACAACCAGAATGTACTTGTTTCCAGCGTTGGTCTCTGGAAAAGGCCCAGCCACATCTACTGCAATCCTCTCAAAAGGCGATACAACGTTGTACTGATGCATCTTACCTTGAATCTTCCTACCAGGTCCTTTGGTTGCAGCACACTTGTCACATGTTCGGCACCACTTCTCCACGTCGTCTCTAGCATGTAACCAGTAGAACCGATGTCGCACCTTCTCCAGTGTTTTGTTAACTCCCAGGTGACCTCCAGAAGGTCCGTCGTGCATCTCCCGAAGAACTTCACTGACTTTCGATTGCGGTACGATCAGCTGCATCACATATGATTTACCGTCAACGGACTCCCATCTTCGCCTGAGGACACCTTCTTGCACATATAGTGAGTCCCACTGTGCCCAATAGGCTTTGAGAACTGGACTCCTGTCAGAAATGTCTTCCCATTCAGGTTTCTCTTCATTTTCTTTCCATGCGAGAATGGGTTCGATATCTGGATCCTCCTGTTGAGCGGTCCTCACTTCCTCATTGCTCCATCCGCATATGGGTTCAGCTCTTAGTCGCTGAGCGGTAATATTTTCTTTGTTTTCTTGTCGCCTACAATGCTTGCAATCCTCTTTGCAAAGTCTTCGGGACAATGCGTCGGCGTTTGAGTGCAGCTTTCCTCTGTGGTGTTGAATCTGGTAGTCATAAGTCTGCAGTCTTTCTATCCACCTTGCGACTTGACCTTCTGGATTTTTGAAGTTCAACAGCCAGTTCAGAGCACCATGGTCTGTCCGCAGAAGGAATTTCTGTCCATAGATGTACTTATGGAAGTGCTTTGTTGCCAAGATTAGAGCCAGCAGTTCCCTTCTGGTCACGCAGTAGTTTCTTTCAGGCTTCGAGAGGACCTTACTATAATATGCCACCACTTTCTCTTCGCCATCATGCACTTGGGATAGTACCGCCCCGATTCCAACGTTGCTTGCATCTGCGTCGATGATGAATGTTTTGCCAGGTGTTGGATGTGCCAGCACTGGAGCGTTACAGAGGCGGTATTTGAGTTCCTGAAAAGATTTTTCACACTCACCTGACCATTTGAACTGCTTCCCTTTTTCGGTGAGCTGATGCAAACTCTTTGCAACTCCAGCAAAGTTCTTAACGAAACGTCGGTAATATGTGGCAAGACCAAGAAAGCTTCGGAGTTGATGTTTGTCCTGTGGTGTTGGCCAATTTTTGACGAAGTCAACTTTTTCAGGATCAGTCTTCACTCCTTGGGAAGAGATGATGTGTCCCAAATACTTAACTTCGGTTTTGAAAAGTGCACATTTTTCCGGATTCAGTTTAAGGTTAGCCTCTCGAAGTCTCTGAAACACGGCTTTTAGGTTCTTGCAATGTTGGTCAAATGTTTTCCCGTAAACAATGACATCGTCCAAGTAGACAAGGCACGCTTTCCACGTCAGTCCTTGAAGAACGCACTCCATCAAACGCTCGAATGTTGCCGGAGCGTTGCATAGCCCAAACGGCATAACTTTAAATTGCCAGAGCCCATTACCTGTAGAAAACGCCGTCTTTTCCCGATCATCAGGGTGGATGTCAACTTGCCAATATCCACTCTTCAAGTCCAGCGTCGAAAACCACTGGGCTCCCTCCATGGCATCCAGGGTATCACTGATTCTCGGCAGGGGATAGCTGTAATTCTTTGTCACATCGTTCAGCCTTCGGTAGTCCACACAAAAACGAGTGCTTCCGTCTTTCTTTTTCACTAGCACCACTGGTGAAGCCCAAGGACTTTTGGAATTTTCAATAAGACCGTCCTTCTGTGCTGTTATCATTTCCTCAACCTCACCTTGTTTGGCCAGTGGAATTCGTCTTGCGGGTTGACGAATCGGTCTTGCATCACCTGTGTTGATGCGATGCTGCACCAACTGTGTCCTACCATATTGTCCCTTTTGCGATGCGAAGATGTCAGTGTACTCTTGTAGGAGATTTTCAGCCATCCTTGTTTGTTGGTGATCAAGGTTGGATGAATACAGTATTTTAGCTCTGATGGTTTTGAGCTCCTCCGGAGTTATAGTTTTTCTCGGGGCTTCGTCTGTGATCTTCGTAATTGCTGCAACCGATTCGCAACGTCCAACGACTTCTCCTTTCTTCAACCTTACATCGTACGGTCTGGTGTTTAGTAATCGTACGGGGACCATTTTGTTTTTCGGTGCCACTGACGCTTTGGGAGGAACACTCTGGGTCTGGTTCCACCATTAGGTATCGAAGGCTTCCAAACTCACCTTCCAGTTTTGTCCAAACGAACACTTCAGAAGAAGGAGGCAGAATCAGATCTTCCGTGATGACAGTCCTCAGTGTCGACGTACTCTCGTTCGAATAAGTCATTGGAAGTTCCTTATTTTGGTACTTCAAAACCTGATTACCGATGTCCAAAATAACTCTGTGCTGTTTCAGAAAGTCGATTCCAATGATGCACTCGTCACATATATCTGCCACCAGGAATTGATGAGTAAACACTTGATTGGCCAGTCGGATCTTAAGACACACTTCTCCATATACTCTTGCTGCTTCTCCCGTTGCGGTTCTTAGACGGTAGCTATTGGTGTTATGAAGCCACGTCGTCTTTACCAGGTCTCGACGTACTATGGAGGCTGTGGCACCGGTGTCGATGGTAGCCACATGTTTGGTCCCGTTAATAGTAGTCTCCACAGTCAAAATTTTGTTGTCTCGTTTGGTCTGAGAGACCTGGATGGTGGTTCTGGGGCCATCGATACAAGAAACCCACCTCTGCCCCTCGAAGTTGGATTGATAGGCAACGCTGGTGTTGTTGTTACCTTGCTCTAGGTTGGATCTCTTGCTTCCACAATGTTGACAAGCGGCTTTATTTGGTGGTAGTCGGCATTGACGCTGTAAGTGCCCGGTCTTGTTGCAATTCCAACATCTTGCTAGTCCGCTATGCTGGTTCTTTTGTATTTCAGCTCTTTGGCACGAGCATTCTTCGACTATGGCTTCTCTAAGTCGATGTACTCCATGAGAAGCCTGTTCTGCTGCTTCAATTGTCAATGCGAATGCTAAAGTTTCGGAAAGAGTACGTGTTCTAGCAGTTCGCACAGACCTCTGAAGATGTATATCAGAAATGGCACGAACGAAGGACTCAACAGCAAGCTGGTTGATGATTTCTTCTCCAGCATCCGGGTATGCCAGGTGCACCTGTCTTTCGACGTCTGCTTGGAGTTGCTGTAGACTTTCACCCCTTTTCTGGACTCTGTTATTGAGTTGCACTCGGAAGATTTCTTTCAAGTGGCTATCTCCAAAGCGTTTATCTATAGCTGCCACGAGAGAGCTGAAATCGCCGCTCTTACCAGCTGGAACTGTTTGAAGTAATTCAGCTGCTGGTCCTCTAAGAGCAAGAGTCAGTACAATGTACTTGTCTTCGTCATCCCAGCCATTTGTTGTCGCGGCTGCCTCAAATTGTCTCTTGTAGACTGACCAAGAAGACTGTCCATCAAATGTTGGCGGTTTCATCTCCTTTTTCTTTGCAGACTCTCCATTAGATTCTCGAATTTTGATTTTCCGGATCTGGTCCAATTCCTTGGTCAGAACAGAGAACTGTTTATCACATCGGCTTTCTACGATTTCAAAACGATTCTCTACAACAGAAAGCTGTTTCTCCACACCTTCAACGCGTTCGTCTAGGGCACATACATTTTTCTCAATGTTACCCAATTTACCTTCTAGAATGTTTTTTGACCTTCCAAAACATTCTGTTGCGCCTCAAGTCTTTCGAGAATATTCTGTTGTTCCTTCTTTTGCCCGTTTCGTTGCTCTTCCAGACGTCCGAGAATATTCTGCTGTTGCTTGTTTTGTTCTAATAAAATCTTCATTATACTAGAAAAATCTACACTTTCATTTACTTCCTCTTCTTCCACTTCTATTTCAAAAACAAAAGTGTTTACGTCTTCCCCTTGCTGTTCCAAATAGTTACGCAAGCGCAGGACGAGCTCATTTTTCGATCCCGCTCTAGAAAGATTTCGCTTACCTAACTCACTTTTAAGCTCAATGCAGTTGAGCTCTTCTAACAACTTACCCATTTTCACTGTATATAATTATTATTTTTCTATTTACTTTTTTTTCTTTTACACTTTATTAGTCAAATAAGTTTTATCCCACTTCTGACACCAATGTAACGTGCGCTTAGTTCGCAAAATAAAACTTCACTTTTTATTTATTTCTACCACTTTATTCAGTATCTATACTTTATTCGAACTCAACTCGACTATTGGACTATCACTTGTTAACAACATTTCACTCTTAACTTTATCACTCTATAATCAAAACTGTCTGCTCGTTGCGTCAGCGGTCCTATTTATATAGAACAACACTCATCTAGAGCGTTCCAGTTTCTTCTCCATGGTTTCCACATTTGCTGTCAAGCATCTCTACACTCACACACACTGGCTTACAAGCAATGCCTGTCATTTATACCATTCCATTATAGTGTTGCCAGTTATGTTTTCGGTTAAACGTTTTCGATTAGGAAATTGGTATAAATGTTGGGTGTTCATTACAATATTTTCGATCCCAAAAAAACACTGATAGCCCCCAGGCAAAAATTTAAGGCATAACCCAACTTTTGCTGGGCAACGAAGCACCGCAAATGTCGCTAGCTGTTAAACTTGGAGAAAACAACAATTCAATCAAACTTAAACTCAACACGGGATCTAACGAAACCGCAACAAAAATGCTATAAAACGCTCATAAATTAAAAGGCACAGGTGCTTTTATACAGCTCGATCGGAGCAAGCAGTCACAAATCAAACACCGCATCCTACTTGGTTATCGAAAAGTAGTTAAAGTATGCAGTCCGGCGGAGGTGATATCTATTAAGAACAATGCATTGATTATTCGTGAAAAAACATTCTCTTTGAACAAAAACAACATCATAAAATACCAAAATAAAATAAAAATTGCAAAACATTTTTGGGAATTTGAACTTTGGAGCTGTCACTAATGTCACTAAAAGCATGCTGTCAAACAGACGTCATAATGGTTGGAGTGTAGCAGATGAACCAGATACACCAGGGATGGTACATAGAAACCAAAATTGTAATAGATTAAATAACAATTGAGATTTAAATGCCGTCAGCCAACTTAATAATAGTAACAATTTAAAAATCTTATCATATAATATTTCAGGATTAAATAATAAGCTTTTATTTGCAAATTTTTTTAATTACATTTAGAATTTTGAAATATTTTTCTTGTTTGAAACGCATGTTACGAATGAAAATTTTAGTAGATTTGAGAATTATTTTAGTGAATTCAAACTTATGTGGATTGATGCAATTAAGATCTCTTTAAAAGGGCGCGCAAGTGGAGGTTGTCTGTATGGGATACGAACAGCACTATTAAATACATACGTGTTTGTTGAATGTGAAGGTACAATAATAGTTAATTGTCTGAAAGAGAAGAATATGTGTATCGTACCCTACTACATAAATTGTAACAAATGGGCAAACGATTTTGAAAAATTATATGACACAATGCAACAACTAGCTAATATGAGCGTTTTACTGATTGGTGATTTGAACGCAAGAATCGGCAATTCCCAAACCACAATTAATCAAAATGAATCAAACCCTGCGATTTCTCACGCATGAATTCATTGGACACAATTTCAAATAAAAATGGATTAGATCTGCTGCAGTTGCTTCAAATGTACGAGTCTATAATTCTGAATGGTTGTACGGAAGGAGATAAGGAAGGCCACTACACTTTCATCGGAGGTCAAGGTAAATCCGTAATCGACTTTGTGCTGTAAACTACGACTGGATTGAACGGATCAATAAATTTGAAGTGGAATGTAAAAACTTTTCAGATCACATGCCTATTGTTGTGGAGCTCTCGTGTAAATCATCACCAACAGAAATAAATCTTCCCCTATTACCTCGTCTTTGTTGGAAAAATGAACAAAAAATTTCCTACCAGCGTAAACTGGACGATTTATTCTCTAAAAACGAGTTGATCACTGAACCCACAGAAGTACTTTCCAATCAGTTAACAGAACATATTCGAAATTCTGCACCAAACAAAATTATAACTCATATCACATCTTATAAACAAAAGTG
The DNA here is from genome assembly GCA_949752695.1 of Melanostoma scalare. Classification (NCBI taxonomy): domain Eukaryota; kingdom Metazoa; phylum Arthropoda; class Insecta; order Diptera; family Syrphidae; genus Melanostoma; species Melanostoma scalare. Next base: position 150,292,956 of record OX456985.1, on the reverse strand, counting down.
GTTTGATAAGGACTGTTGGAAAGCTCGTTCAAAATCTTTTGCTCTTCTTCGTGCCATACGTACTTCGAACAATCAACAACTAAAAAATTGGTACATAGAAGCTAACACATATTATAAGAACCTTTGTCTTCAAAAGAAAATTGAATTTGAAAATCAACAAGCAATAACACTAGGTCAAACTAGAAACTCAAAGGATTTCTGGAAGATCGCGAGGGAGATCAATGGGATGAACTTTAAAATTGGTGTAGGCGTATCTGCTGCAGATCTGTCAGCTCATTTTAGGATCCTTCTTTCGAACAATTCTAATTTAATGTTTTCCTACGCTGAACCCTCAACTTTTGATGACTCATTAGATGGCAATATATCGATTGATGAGTTACAAGCTGTGATTTCAAAAAATGGAAAAGCTCCAGATGGAAGATGGAATTCCATACGAGTTTTTTAAAAATGCAACACCTAAATTTTTTAACAACCTTCAAATTCTGTTCAACAAAATTTACTGCACAGCTGAGATCCCATCTTCTTTTAAAAAATCTGTAATTTTTCCTATACACAAAAAAGGACCTTTTGATGTTGTTGAAAATTACAGAGGAATTTCGTTTATGAATGTAATAGCGAAAATATTCTGCGGTGTTCTTGCTGAGAGACTTGAAAAGTGGGTTCAACGGAAAAATATTCTTTCGTATCTTCAAGCTGGCTTCAGAAAGAATTATTCAACCACTGATCAGATATTTTCTCTCTCATCCATTGTCAAAGCGTTTCATGCCAGGAACAAAAAAGTTTATTCATTTTTTGTTGACTTCAAAGCTGCGTTCGACCTAGTTAACAGAAATGCGCTCTTCTATAAACTCTCTCAAATCGGCGTATCCTCAAAATTCATAAGAGTAATCAAGGAAATGTACACTAATACAAACGCAGCAGTTTGGGATGGCAAATCCTATTCAGATTGGTTTGAGACGAATGCTGGTGTGAAACAAGGTTGTCTTCTCAGTGCATTGTTGTTTTCATTGTTTATTAACGATATAGTGGATGATCTTCCCGGAGGAGTAAGAATTGCAAATTCTACCATTAATGTGTTGCTGTACGCGGATGACCTTGTCATACTCTCCGAATCGCCAGAACATATGCAATTAATGATAAATCGCTTATCGTGTTATTGCAAGAGATGGGGACTAACAATTAATACAGAGAAGTCAAAAATTATGGTTTTTGCGCGATATCAAAGAGCTCATAATGAAAGACAATGGACATACGATGGCCATGTTTTAGAAACCGCTAAGGAGGTTAAATATCTGGGAGTTAAACTAAATCCAACTTTAAATTTCAACAAACACCTAATAGAAAAAACCAATAGTTCTCAAAACTTGCTTGACCTTTCATGGAAAAATGTGTTTTCAAACAAGAGAATAATTTTATCTGCAAAATATAAAATATTCAATGCAGTTGTCAAATCTACTCTTTGCTATGCTTCTCAAGTTTGGGGATCATATGAGTACGAAGAAATTGAGAAATTCCATAGGAACTTCATAAAAAAGCTCTTTCATCTACCCCAAAATACACCTAGTTACGCTATATACTTGGAAACCGGTCTACCAAAAATCTTCACGAGTACACTCAAGACACAGGCTGACTACATAATAAAGGTATGCTGCCAATATGAGGAATCAAGACTTTCAAAAAAACTATTTTTGTACGAGTTGAGAAATAAGGACTGGTGGTATGAAAGATGGCTCTCTATTGGGAACGCTCATGGAGAAAACTTACAAATTGATGTGAACAACCCATGTGATTTGAAAAACCAACTCTACCGTATTATTCAGAAAAACGAAGACACTATTCGAGATGCGTTCATCGTAAAGGCACAGGAGTCTGAAAGCAGAATTTTATACAGTCAGCTTAATTTTAATCTAAATATGAACAACTACTTTCATGACTCACTTAGTTATGATGAAATACCCTTGATATTCAAAGCAAGATGTGAGCTCCTTTCTTTAAATGGCAACCCCTATAATGGAAGCTTTAGTCAATTTTGTACGCTCTGCAACTTAAAATCGAAAGAAGATTGCTTCCATATTATAAGTATATGCTATGAACGATAAAATGGTAGTAGGAGATGCATCTTTCACCTGGGACTTCATGTATGGATTGAGATGTGGAAAAGAGAGCGGAACATCTGTGCTCAAAAGATTATTTGGAGATATTCCAAGAAATCTGGCCGTACTATTGGAAGGAGAAAAAATTATCCACGAGAATCAAATCCACAATAATAAAAACATGTCACAAATAGAAACGTCAAAAGCAGTATCAACTGAAGTTAGTCGCGTTTTAAGAAGTAAAGCTGCACAAGCAAAAACAGCCGCTGTAATTAATAGCACTCCGATGTGTTCACATGAGGCGGCAATCAATTCAGCTTGATCTACACCAGTCTACCAGTGTTACGGTATATTTTCCCGCAACAAAAACCATTCTTACATTTAGTTATTTTGATTTCGATATCCCTCTCTTTTCCTCAAACCCTTCCCTATCATTTCTTCGTCCCATCATTTCTCCGTTGTTTGCTCTTAGCAATGTGATCGAAACATAGCTTTGAGCAAATGACAAAATAGGTGCATGTCGTAATCAGCGGACGAGCTGAACTGATGTCGGCGTTTGGTGTGTCGAGCCACCATTTACTTAATAGAATGTCATACTTCGTCACTCACAAACATCATCATACTCATTTATCGACATTCACATCATTATCATCAGTTACACATGCTTACATTCATTCACTTATACCATCATTCTTTATCATCATCACAACTATCATCTTTACACTAATCATCATGCTCACATCTCATTACACACACTACGCAAGCAGGATATCACACACACAACACTATACACATACATACACATATCGCAGAGGAGAACAATAGAAATGGCACGTGTGAACGCCATACTTCGTTATGAGACACACTGTGCAGCGTAGTGCTGCAAGTGTAAACACCCTAAATTTAACTTTTACTATTGTAAAACCGAATCATAAGAATGAAACGTTAATAGTTTTCCCTTTTCCCCAAATCTGCGCAAAGATCCACCGAATAGGGTAAAGTAGTTCATTTTGGTTTTATTAGCTTTTCCTTCCTTCTTCAATTTTCGAAAAGTTGTAACACAGAGAATTTTATCCTTCCCCTGACTCAGTAGATTATATAGTAGAGTAACTGGGAAAATGCCCAGAAGTATTATTTTCAACTTTCAGGAACTATCATTTTTCTCGACATGTTTTATGGGAGGGGTCTGATCTCGACTAATGAGCTGGATAAGTTTTGGGAACAAACACCCAACAACTTTTTCAGTTCAATGTGACTGGAAAATTGTGCGAGTGAAAGGTCTCGCTGGAATTCGACAACGGAGGTGCTTGTCAGCCATAAGGCTGCATGTGCTAGAAAGCCGTGACCGAAAACCTCGAGACACGATTGGCCGATTGTATGAATGTGTGTGTGAATTTGAAAGTCGAGAAAGGACAAACTGACAAGATCAACCACTTCTTGGTTGACCTAGTTCACGACAAGTGGTTTTTGATCAGAGATTTTGGAGAATAGAGAAAAGTTAAAGTTTGGAAGAAAGTTGAAGATAATTTTTGAGATTAGTTGTGTTAAAATTGGTAGTAAAGTTTTTGGAAAAGAATTTAGAGTCAGTGGAAGGAGTGAAAATTGAAAAGGAGAAGAAATCGTCAGACGGACGAAAATTAAGAAAATAAAAATTGCGAACATAGAAGGAGGAAGGAATAGCTGAAAATAGAAAAGATAAGTAGAGTGCTTTAGTTTTGTGAGTGTTGTCAAATTAAGATTCGGTTGTTCTTTGCCAACGATATTCTCAATAATTGTGAGACACGCGACCCTTTTTAGTTTTCATTTTAATTGTTCTTTCGGGAAAGAACAATTAACGTTTCACTTTTCCGGTTATTTCTATTGTTTACATTTTTAAACGGTTCGCCTAACCGTCCACCTTTGTAATTTTATAGTTGAAAAGATTTGGGTTTTTAATCCCACTTCTTGTAAGGTTTTCCCAACACAAAAAGCAACAATAAATAGCTTTAAATCCCTTTGGGAATTTAATTGCATTGTTTTCATTTAACTTTAATATTCCAGAATTAGTTTACGGTTTGGGAATTTCACCTAAAAATTTCCTGGCGCCCATATTTTTCCAGTACACCCTGTACTTGGAAAATACTTTTAATTCGTATTTTAATTATTAAATAAATCGGTTCTTTTATTCGCGATCGATCTTTTAATCGCGCTACGCTACCTTTTTTTTGTTTACGAACCCAGCCCAGCTGAGTTTAGCCGTGGTGTCAGCAGCCTACCTGCTGAGTGTTGCACTTTTTTTTATCAGCGCGTTTGACAGTTTAATTGTTTACTTCGCGGCACACCGGTTGTACATTTCTTTTAGTCGTATTAAATTTCGTTTATTTTATTCAATTAATTGGATTCGGAAAATCCAATCGCGTTACAAATAGTACAAATCATAGTTTCGCTCATCATAAAGTTAATTTAATCGCGAAAAAAAAGTGTAACACCAGAACAAAACAAATTCTCTAGATTTAAGTATTTTAAGTTACAACGTATCAGGCCTTAAAAATCAAAAGCTATTTACAGATTTTTTTAATTATATTAAGAATTTTGATATATTTATATTAATTGAAACGCATGTTCTTAAAGAGGAAGAAAATATTTTCCAAAACTTGTTCACACAACATGAATTGAAATGGGGGCCAGCAATAAAATCCAGTACATTTGGAAGAGGAAGTGGAGGTGAATTGTTTGGGTATCGCAAAAAATTCGACAATATAAAGATAACATACAATAAAATTGAAGAGAACTACGTGATAAATTTAAAAATGGAACATGAGTCACTATACTTAGTTCCGATTTATTTAAACTGCAGCATATGGCATGTGGATTATAACAAACTCTTAGATACTTTGAGAGCATTAGGAAAAACAGACCTTATGTTATTAGGCGATCTAAATGGAAGAATTGGATTGTCACAAAATAAGCATTATGGTGTTGGTACCACATCTTTAGTGAAAACTAATAGAAATTCAAAAGATGAAATAAGTGATGCCAAAGGGAATAGGATTCTTGAACTTGCGGATGAATACGACTGCAGCGTTTTAAACGGGAGCTGCGAAGGAGATTGTAAAGGCGAATATACTTTTGTAAGAGGAAATGCATGCTCGGTAGTAGACTATTGTCTAATAGCGGGTGCCTGGCACTCTCAAGCAATCAATTTTAAAGTAGGAATAAAGAATTACTCAGATCACATGCCACTGGAAGTAACATGTAGGATGAACTCTGAAAAGGCTCAACATAGTAATATAAGATCACTTAGCCTCCTACCAAAATTGTTTTGGAGTGACAAAATTCGCATACCCTTCCAACAAAACCTTAATATGGAGCTGCAAAGACTAAGCCGATCAGGAAGTCCAGCAAATATAGAAGCCTTGACTGAAGCTGTCAAAAATGCAACACCTACCTTAAATGAAAGAACGAAGGTCCCAAATAAACAAAAGTGGTTTGATAGTGCCTGTGAAAAGGCTCGAATGAAATCATTTGCGTTCCTTAAGACATGGAGAATATACGATTCTGATATTTTCAGAAAATTATATAGTGAAGCAAACAAAAACTTTAAGCTGATCTGCCAACTAAAAAGACGAGCATATGATGAAAATATGATCGAAAAGATCAACATGTCAAGATCATCTGCGTAATTTTGGAAAGCTGCACGGTATATAAACGGAAAACGCAATAACATCGCAAGGTCACTCCATGCAGCCGAACTCCGTGAACACTTCTACGGGCTCCTCAATACAGCCCAATCATCACTGAACTTTCAATACGCAGCTCCTCTAACGTTTGACGAGTTTTTAGATGCACCATTTGAGCTGAAAGAAGTCCTAGCTGCTATTGAAGATTCAAAGAACAACAAAGCACCAGGAGATGACAGGATCCCCTTTGAATTCTACAAAAATTGTACTCCGGAGTTTTACTCAGCTCTAACAAAGGAGTTCAACAGAATAATTAAAGCAACAGATATACCGGATTCATTCAAAAAGATGCTAATTTTTCCGCTACATAAAAAGGGTGACTTGGAAGATCCGGGGAATTACAGAGGTATATCATTCATCAACACATCCACAAAACTATTTAGTTCAGTATTGTATAAAAGGATCAACACATGGATAGAAAATAGGCACGTGCTGCTGGAGTTCCAAGCTGGATTCAGAAAACATTACTCTACCGTTGATCATATTTTTACACTTTTTAACTTAGCGGAGATATACCAAAATAAGAATAAAAAGCTTTATACCTTATTTGTAGACTTCCGAGCTGCATTTGACTCAATACCACGAGAAGCATTATTTTACAAACTGAGCAGAATTGGGCTCTCAAGTAAAATTATTAATACTTTAAGAGTCATGTACGAAAACAACTTGGCCTATGTTTGGGACGGGGAATTCGTATCTGAAGAATTCACAACATCTATAGGTTTGAAACAAGGATGCACACTGAGCACACTACTTTTCAATCTTTATATCAACGATATAACTGCATCAGTTCGTGGAGGAATCGAGCTAAACGGGATAAAAATCCCAGCACTCTTGTACGCGGATGACATTGTGTTCCTGGCTGATACAGTAGACGGGATGCAGCTTATGATCAATAGGTTGGCAGAATACTGCAAAACATGGAACCTAACAATCAACTTGGAGAAGTCTAAAATGATGATTATCAGACGTGGAGGAGGAAGATTTTCGCGAAAAGAAAAATGGTACCTCAACGGAGTGTCTATAGAAATAGTAAAAGAATACAAATACTTGGGGGTCCGATTCACCGCGAATGCTAATATGAACAAACATCTTGAAAATAAACTTGCGGAAGCTAAAAGAGTGGTTTCTTCGGTGTGGAATAAATGTATAGATAACAAAAACGTGTTACACAGTACAAAGCAAAAAATATTCAGAGCAACTGCTTTGTCAATACTGCTTTATGGAGTCCAAGTATGGGGATATAGTGCGTTTGAAACGTATGAAAAATTTCTTCGTTACTTTCTGAAAAGACTATTCATATTACCAAACAGCACACCTAATTGCATGCTACATTTGGAGACTGGAGTACCTCCTTATACCTCGACACTTTAAAAATGCACCTAGACTATGTAGTCAAGATACTTGAAATGAAAAATGAAAGGTTGCCAAAAATAATCTTAACCAGTTTATTAGTAAACAGAAGAGGATTTGTCAAGGAATTGGACCACTTAGCAGCAGTAGGTAAACTTAACTGGAAAATCGAACTGGATGAACCTGTAGCAATTGTAAAGGCGAAGTTCACCGATCTTTTGAATGCAACCGTTTTCAGGATGTACGAGCAATTCAAAATGGAAGCCAAAGAATCCCAGTATAGGATGATTTACAGCAAACTGAATTACAATCTGGAAGCAAACACGTACTTCGTCAATTCAAATAAAGCAAACTTAATAAGTACGATCTTCGAATTGAGAGGCGAACTTACAAATTTAAACTTCGTACCCCACAGACCACACTTGCTAATACTCTGCAGCATCTGTAATCTAAAGGTAAGGGAAGATGTATTTCATTTTCTTGGGTCATGTCCAATTTTCAAAGAAATCCGACTAAGGTGGTTGGGAGCAAAATTCATAGACGAAGGCAAAGAAGTCAAAATCTTAAATGGAGAACAAGGCTGGGATCTGTTGTATAATTATGCAGTCAACGCATTTCGATATCGTAGCAAAATAATAAATGAAGATTTTTAAGAAACACAAAGTGATATAGTAGTATAATATAATTGAATCATACATTAAAAATTAAACCTTAATATAGAAAATTAAAAACTTATTGTCAATCTGGTAGACGGCCTTAGGCCAAACCATATACTTTTATTTTTATTTTTATTTTATATGAAACAAATTGAAATAATAAAAAAGTAAATTAACTAAACTAACTTATAAGTATATGCCCAATATTCGCACCGCAAAGACAAGTTTTCTTTGGTAAACAGTCATTAACTATGCAGGAAACTATCCAGATTCTAAACGAGTGTGATTGGAAAACCCTAAGCGATTTCTTAAAAACAGTTTACAAGTATAGAATGTTATTGATATTAGAATGCGTTTGAAACTTTAATTCATTTTTTTTTCTTTTTTTTTCTCTCTTTTTGTTAATTATTGAAAACCTACTTAAATTAACTACAAAATAAATATTTATAAATTTGCTAACCAGGCTGACGGCTTAGCCATAGCTCTTAAACTCATTTTTGTATTCTATTTTTTATATTGAAGTGTAAATTAATGAACTTACTTACTTACTTACTTACTTACTTACTTCCCAAACAAGTTGGTTTGGAGATGAAATTTCACCCTTTCTGATGCCGCTAAGCTAGCTCCAAAGTTTGTTGGGCCATTTAAAATCAAAAAAATAGTTTCGCCATGGACTTATGTCCTAATGGACGAAAATGGTGCTGAAAAGGGTACTTGGCACGTGAAAGACCTTAAGCCATACCACGATGACCCCGAAGAATTCTAAAGTGAGTCGTGTAACCGGAAGAGGTTGCACAAAACGATACTGAGAGCCTCAAAGTTCTGTGATGTACAGTTACTCTCGCCAAGAGCGATTGAGACTTGGTTGTGACGACTATTAGTGTGTGTACTCCATTTGGTTGTGTTGTCTAACCATCATTTTTCCCATTACTTCGGCTTTTCTTTTGAAAAGCCCAGTTTTCTCTCTTTAGTAGGTAAGGGTGGAGTTTGTTACGGTAAAATTTTCCTGAACAAAAACTATTCTTGCTTTGGCTTTATTTTCATCCTTTTTTATCCTCTCTTTTCCACTCAACCTTCCCATCCTTTTTTGACCCCACCATTACTCCGTTGCTTGCTCTTAGCAGTGTGAATGTAACATCGCTTTGAGCAAATAACAAAAACAGGTAGTCCAAATCAGCGGATGAGCTGAAATATTGATCGGTATGTCGAACTAGAAAGACTCTGGAGAGTCACATACAAAACCAACAACACAAAATCGTCAACATAAAATACACCATATCATACACACACCACACGAAAATTCACTTTACACAACATCACACAGAATACACATCCATATTGATCCTAAACATCATCATTTGAAACAATGTAAAGTAGTATGGCGTTAAGCAATACTTGGAACGATAAGTGTTCATCCACGCATCCTTAAATCTGCAAAAGGGTCCACCAGTATCAGGTTAGGGCTCGCGATATAAAAGATTTCGCCCTCCTATAGGTTTCCCCAAAAAAATTTGTTATTCAAGAAAAATAGTAATTTGATCTTTAGTCTTCCTAGATTCACTTTTCACGCGTAGTAGAGTAACTGAGAAAATGCTCAGATTCAACTTGCTTTCAATTTAGTCAATTTCGATGTTTTCTCAAAATGGTTTTGATATAGGGTTTTAGGTGCTCTGGACTCACCCATCAAGTTTGGCAAGTGTTGGATGACAACAACCACATGTCAAACTTTCGAACTTGGTGATTGGCAGGAGAACAGCAAGTTTTGGACGACACCAACAACTTGTCGAACTCTATGAATGTATGTGTACACTTTTGTTGGTATTCGAAAGCAATGGCTCAGCACGCCAACGGTGGCTGATGTCGATACACTGAATCCACAAAAGTGATTGGATGAGTATATGAATGTATGCGTGCATGAGAGCGGGGTTGAGACTAGGCAAGAAGCTAGGCTTGAAGTGGGAGACACTTCTTGGCTAGCTGACAAGCGAATTAGAGGTTTTTGGATATTGAGCGAGAAAAATCTGAAAGTGGAAAAAAAGTTGAAAACAAGTTTTTTTATTCTTTGAGTTTTTTAGCAAGTTTTTTAACAAGTTCATTTTGGAATTTTTGTTGAAAAGTGAGTTTAGGTAGAAGAAAGGAGCAAGAAAAGGAATCGTCAGGACGGAGCGATAATTTGGAAAAAATACGAGGGAAAAGATAGGAGGATGACATCTTGAAAAGATAAGTAGAGTGTGTTACATATAAGAATACATTATTTAGTGCGCCGTTTAAGGATCCTTTTTTTAAAACATTTTTCTGTGTGGACCTTTTTTCTATCCGAATTTACCAGAATATTGTCTGGCACGCGCCCCTATTAATTTCAACCCCATTTAGTAGCTTTTCGGGACCGAATTTTAACGGTCCAACCTTTTGTACTTTCATTCTTTTGTTCTTTGAAAGACATTTGAAGGTCTTGTAAACTTTTCAATTCATACATATTTACTATCACTGTTAACTTAACTTTACTTTCATTTCCAATTCTGTAAAAAACAACTTTATTTTCTTTAAAAGACTTGGGTCTTTAATCCAGGTTCGCCAAGGTTTTCCCAACAATAAAATTATTAAAATCATCTTTCTTTCTTTTCATTTCATATTCCTTTTTTATTTAACATTTTTCAGTTAAGGTTTGGAAATTCCTTCTTTCTAAAAATTTCCTGGCGCCGCCCATTTAAATTTAGGACACCTTGTTCTAAATTACATTCAATCAATAAAATAATTCAATCATTTTTTTTTAATCTTCTACTTTTTTACCACACACATTTTTTTTATACGCGATCATTTTTTAGCTATTGTGAACCCAGCCCAGCTGAGTAGCCGTGTAGTAGCCGCAAATTACTTTTTTATTGCAGCTTATTGCACTTTTTTTGCTTACCCCATCGAGTTTGACAGTTGTCATTCTCGACTTCAATTTTCGCGGCACCGGTGGTGCTTTTGATTTAATTTTCCTTATTTTGCAAATTTGGATACGTATATCCAATAGTTCCGCGGTTTATTAGTTCGTTTAATAAACAATAGATTCATTAGAAAAAAAAAGTGTAATAAATGTCTCAAATAAAGAAGAATACAGCTTCTTAGAGCAACATCTCCAAATAAAAAAACAAAACTAATTCTTCAATCTGCGGGTGGTTCAACGATTCAAAAATTTTTTGCTGCAAAATCAAACACATTGGCTGAGAGAACAGACCGTGATATATATGAGGCATGCTATCAAAAATCATTTGATTGTCTACCTAAAAAAACGGAGACTTCGATTGGAAGTGAAGAAGTCGAAAAAACTATGTATTATATCCACTTTCCAAAAATGTACATAACAATAAACGACAGTAAATGTTTTGATGAATTTTGCGAATTGAATAAGTTTCTTAAGACAAATTCAAAGAGTTTGAATTTTAATAAACCACAGTCAATGTCAACTGCTAAATGGACGAAAGTTTTTTCATAGTGTGAATTATCCAGAGCACTTTTCAGAACTTTCTAAAATGTGTGCGTATTTTTGTAATCCCAGGGCAGAATCTTAATGTTAAGAAAATATTTTCTTTAATTGAGGGTCAATGGACCAAAGAAAGAAATAGACTCAAAATTTCGACTATCAATTCTATTGCTTGGTTTATAATAATAGAGAAAGCAGCAGTCAAGATTCTTATAAAAATCTTTTGATAAAGCAGCACTACAAAAATAAAGAAAAAAGAGAAATATGAAGATATCGATGAAGAAGAAAGATATTATGTTGAATAGGAAGCTTCGTCGTAAGCAACTTAATGAATAATGTGATCCGTGTTTATAACTAAAAGACTTATAAAACAATTGTTAAGTTATCTTTTACTAATATTGTTGAAATATGTATAATAGCTTTTGTACACCACTGTATGTTGAATTTCTCTTATGTACTTACCATAGTATAAAGAATCTATAGTAGCACCATGGCGGGGAAAGCGATGGTGTCGCCGCCTTTAGTTCCCATTAAACGTACTTACCTTCTCAATCGGAACAAGTTTATCGTAAAACCCTGCCAACATGGTGTCAATACGTCATATATTATTTTTTTTTGTTAGGGCAGCTTTGCTTCGTAAATGTGTTAGCAATATAAAAGAGTGATGTGCGAGTGATGTGCTTTTTGATTCTAAATGATAAAAAGTTTGTTGTTTTGCATTTGGCGTGTCATGACATTGTTTGAAAATCATTTAAACACATTTATTAATTAATGAAAATAAAATCCACAACCATTAAAGCATCCAAAAAAATACCATCCACATTCCTAAGTGAACAACCACAGCCAAATTTTGTGAACCGATAAAACGTTTAATGGGAACTAAAAGCGGCGACACCATCGCTTTCCCCGCCATGGTGCTTCTATAGATTCTTTATACTATGCATTTTTCTTCCCAATGCAAATCTATTATCCAATGTACTATGTATACGAATCACTCTTAGTTTGCCTTTTGTCAAATAAAGTTCAGTTGTTGCTAAGTCGTTTATCTTGTTCTTGATCTTTGAATTTAACAGGTTATGGGCCCAGGTCATATGATCAGTTTTTTTTCCGCATTCGATAACTCAAATCAATTTTTTTTTTTTTGCCCAGAATCATTTTTTTCTCGTTTGTCGATAAGAAATTGAAATTAAAATTTATTGAACAATAACTAAAAAAAAAAAAAAAAAATCATCACATCAATGTATCAAATTGAAAAACTGGACAAAGACAACTACTGTTCCTGGGAGGTTCTAATGAAAAGCGTGTTGGTGCATTGCGATTTGTGGGAATATGTCAGTGGTCAGAACAGCCTCAATGAGGAAGCTACTCTGGAAGAGAAAACGAAGTGGGAAAAAATGGACAGTAAGGCGCTGTCGACAATCCTGCTTAGTGTGAAGCCAGGAGAACTGATACACGTGAAGCAAAGTAGAACTTCAAAGGCTGCGTGGGACATTCTTGCATCGATTTATAAGCCATCTGGACCAGCGAGGCAAGTAAGTTTGTTTAAGCAATTATTATCAAATAAAATGCATGAAGGGCAATCGATGTCTGCACACATTAATAATTTTTGCCAAACCATTGAAAAGCTTCACGAAATCGACGTTAAGATGCCCGATGAATTACTCGCAATTATGTTGCTATGTAGCCTTCCTGACGCTTATGAGAATTTTATTGTGGCTATTGAAAGCCGCGATCGTTTGCCTACACTAGCTTCTTTAAAAGTTAAATTAACCGAAGAGGAACAAAGGAGAGATGATAGAGATAGAGACCACATGGGAAGTAGTAGCCAGCATGTGTTAGCTGTCAATCCAAAGAGGCAGGTTTCAATTCATTCGTCCAGTAAAAGTAATTTTGATAAGAAGGGAAATAAACGGGGAAAATGTTACAAATGCGGTAGTCGTGGGCATTTTGCTTCTCAGTGCACCGTTCGAAATGAGACAGTTTTCGGATTAGCTTTTAATGATGCATAAAGAAATGGAGTTTTAAGTAGAGATGAATGGTGTATGGACAGCGGAGCAACGTCTCATATGTGCTGCAATAGGAATCTTTTTACTACAGATGTTTTTTATGTTCCGGAATTGAGGGGAAATTTCATTTCGGTTAGCAAGATTACATCGAGTGGACACTTTGAACGTGATTCTAAGATCTAAAATCCGTCAAAATTTATATGTCGCATTTTTTTTTTTTTTTTTTTTTTTTTTTTTTTTTTTTTTTTTTTTTATATAATCAACGCGCTCATCAAGGGGTTATGACTAATAATGTATTAGACACAGTGCGAGCATTTAGGAAAATAGGAGAGGATTTGTAAGGAGACATCGATACACGTTGCTTTTGAATCTTTGTGAATCGTAATGAAGGGGAAATACAGAGCCAGGTAAAGCATTCCACATTCGGGTGGTGCGACTGAAATACGAATCTCTATACTTGACTCTACGTCCGAAGTTGGGCTCAAGGTAAAACTGAAGAGCATTCCAAGCGAGGCAGGTGTTGCGGCTAAATTGTTTCAGGGGAGGAATGCAACTGGCTATTTCACTAGAGCACTGTTTGTAAAAAAAGCGATAAAAGAGAGTGAGACATGTAACGTTTCGTCGATGTTCAAGAGAATCAATCGATTCTACGATTGAACTATCACCTATCAATTTTAACGCTCTATTTTGTACCCTATCAAGCAGATGCAAAGATGTTTGAGCGGCACCTGACCAGATATGGGAGTTATACTCCAGTTTTGGGCGGATGAAGGTCTTATAAATTGTAGCCAGATCAGAAGGGGTGAAGAACTTCCTGCATCGTCCCAAGAAACCTAAGCATTTAGCAGCGTTTTTGGCGACTTCAAATATGTGGTCATTCCAACGAAGATCATCGTTTACACACATACCAGGTACTGACAGCTTTTCGGTTTCTTCGATGCAGGTACCATTCATGGATAATGGCAATGGGGGAATGTTAAGCTTCAACGACAAGAGACAGCATTGAGTTTTCGAAGCATTGAATTCTACTCGGTTCATAAGACCTAATGCAACAATGCTGTCAAGGTCAGAATTCAATGAGCTTATCATACGCAACCGTTCCAGTTCCACATCCGAAGAGCAGGGACGTGAATTTGGAAAGGAATATGAAAAGCTGAGGGTCGAGTCGTCAGCAAAACAGTTAAGCGGATTAGAAGTTTCAGACAAGAGATCATTAATAAAAATGAGGAGGAGAGTCGGAAATAAAACGGAGCCCTGGGGCACACCAGCATTTATGAAGTGGGTATCAGACTTGAAGCCATCCAACACAACTTGTATTAAACGGTCGGAAAGGTAATTTCTAATCCAACGAAGAAGAGACTTTAGAAATATCAAGCGCAATAATCTTACTTTCTCCAAAACAATGTAAAGATTGGTTCCACTTTTCGGTGAGATAAGCCATCAAATCACCAGTGGACCGTTTGCTACGAAAGCCGTACTGACGGTCATTAAGAAGCTTTCGTTCTTCAAGATATTTCATAAGTTGACGGTTTATCAACATGCCCGATGGAAAGAAGGGACGTAACTGCGATTGGACGGTAATTGGAAGGGGAGGAAGATTCGCCTTTTTAAGGGCTCGGAAAAATCCCAGCAGAATAGGAAAGATGGAAAAGTTTACGCAGTGGTTTTGCCAGCGTAGAAGAACACCTCTTCAGAATAACAGCGGGGATACCATCTGGACCAGCGGATTTATTTTTATGTTGAGATCTTTAAGGACTCTCGCAACCGAGCGAGTTCGAAAAAATATCTGCTTCATCAAAGAATTTGCAGACTCGAGCTCAGGTGGAGCCAATATGCTGTAAGGAAGTGTCGAGTTGGCAGCAAATTGAGCTGCCAGCAAATTGGCTTTTTCGATGGAGCTGACATACGGAGAGTCATTGAAGACGAGCGTTGGGACCGATGACGTGGTTGAGTTCTTAATGTTCTTGACAAAAGACCAAAAGTTTTTACTTCCTTTTGGACACAATAGTATTTTTTGCCTTACTTTTTGGTCATGTAAAAACTTAGCCCTTTGAATTTGAACATTACAGATATTTCTGGCCCGTTTGAACAAATTTCGATTTTCTACTGAAGGGTTGCCTTTAAAATTTCGAAAACTGTTTTCTCTATCCCTAATCGCCTCTTTACAGCTTGAATCAAACCACAAATTCTCTTTGGGGATGATACTTTTTGTTCTGTGAGGAACAAAATTTCTCATGCCGTTGAGAATTACGTTAGATATCAGCTGAGGCATCAACGTTACCGTCGAGAAAGCACAATGACCAATTAAAATTTCGAAAGAAATTATTCAGTTCGTTCCAATTGGCTTTCTCGTATTGCCACACAGTTCTTTTGGGGACTTTATCTTTTTTTACCGTGACGGAAAACGAAAAATCTACCGATATGACACAATGGTCCGATTTGCCTAAAGGAGATGATACTATAATTCGGGATGAGAAGTGAGAAATAAGTCAAGAGTGTTGGCCGCATGGCCTTCAATATCTGGGACCCGAGTGGGCTCATCAACAAGTTGAGTTAATTCGTTAAACTCAGCGAAGATCTCATTATATTTTCCTTCGGGTGTTGTCTGGCCAGAATGTCGAAGCCAACCTGAATTGTGTACATTGAAATCGCCCGCAATTGCGATTTCAGTGTGAGGATAAAGAGAAACAATTCTCATTATGGATTCAGATAGCGCATCAAACTCGTTCGAGGTTGAATTGCTATCTAAATTGGGGCTTCTGTAAATAAAACAAAAGTGAATGATATGCTTACGGACAGTGAATTTTAATCACATGAAATTAAAGTTCGTATTAGAACAAAGGCCGTATTGTGGTAGAAGTTGGTAAGCAATATCATGTCTAACATATATGGCGAGGATATGGGAGGAAAAGAATAGTGGCACTAGGCTATATCCAGGCAGGTTGAATTCTGAGGGATCAGAACCAACACCCACCTGTGTTTCACTTAGTGCCAAAACAGCTGGCCTGCATTTTGCAGTGTGAGCGTACACAGCAAAGAAATTCGATCGCAACCCCCTAATGTTGCTAAAATCGACCCGAAATTTACCCGACATTACAATTCACAAAAACACACAAAACAAAATATCGAACGCAGACGCTATCTAAGTATAATCAATAAGTGCATATCTCGATAGAAAACCAAACCAAATTACTAGCGGTGTTATGCCCAGCCAGCAACTTGATTTGATTCACCAACGGGATCAACACCGTTGATCAACTATCCGCCTAGCAAACACACAGCCTCATTGCCTGCACACACTGCTTCGATGCGATAAGGAAATATCGATTAGAAGAAATGTGTGCAGCCAGCAAGACTATGCGAGTGGTGTAGGGGAGGAGAACATAAGAAGGTGGGCACTAGTGTTTGGTCTATTGCAGGTTCTTTTTTTTTTTGGATTGATTTTCACAGCACAGGCACAGCGCACTGAATAGTTTTTGCACGAGAGTTTATTTTTTTTTTTCTTGCGGCGGCACGGAAGGAAAAAATTAATAGATTTGTATTTTGTTATTTATTATAATTATTGTTTGATTGATTTCTTTTTTTCTTAATATTTTTTTTTTTTTTCTTATTTTGTATTTTTTGTGTGGAGGAAGGAGCAGCACGGAATTTAATTTTGCGGTCACTTCGCGCGGCGCGTGTTTGCGCGTTCATTAATTGATCGGAACTCGAAACGACGACGACGACAAGAATCAGCATTGAGCTTAGCATCAAATAAATTGAATTCTAATTCTGTTATAAAGTGGCATGAGAGGTTCGGACATTTGAAAGTTGGTAGTTTACAAAAGCTTTCGAAGAAAAATATGGTAGTTGGGCTTGAGCTCGCCAGTGAAAACCATTTAGAGTGTTTAGTATGTGCTAAAGGCAAAATTAAAGAGCTGCCATTCCCCAAACTTCTCTAAGCCGAAGTAAAGGGTTACTTGATTTCGTTCACACAGATATATGTGGGCCAATGAGGACAGCTTCAGCTGGGGGTGGTCGTTATTTTGTAAGTTTCATCGATGATAAGTCTCGTAAAGTACACATCTATATAATGAAAAGAAAAAGTGAGGTGCTTGGAATCTTTCAACAGTTTAAAAAAAAAGTTGAACTGGCCGAGCAATCAAAATAATCCGAAGCGATAATGGTGCGAATGTTTCCAGTCAATTCACTGATTTTTTAAGGGATAGCGGCATTAAAAGACAGTTAACAGTAGCTCACACACCACAGCAAAACGGGGTGGCAGAACGGGCCAACCGTACCCTTGTTGAAATGCCAAGGTGCCTGATTAAAGGATCATCTCTTCCGGAATCGTTATGGGCTGAGGCGGTAAGCACTGCTGCTTATTTAAGAAATCGGTGTCCCACTAAAATTTTGAACACTATGATACCATATGAGGTGTGGTATGGCGCAAAACCTTCAGTGAGCCACTTTCGTATATTTGGTTCAAAGGCAGTAGCTTTAGTGAAGCAACCAGGCAAGTCAAAGTTCTAGCCCAAGGGTAAGGAATATACATTTGTTGGGTATTCCGATGAAGCAAAAGCATATAGGTTGCTGGACAGGGCTTCAGGAAAAATTATTAAGAGTCGCGATGTCGAATTTTTTGAAAATGATAACGAACTAAGTAATAATATATATGACTTCTTGAACCCTAATTTAGAGAAGATTACCGAAGATGTTGCAGGCCCAGATGAAGAAAACAGCTTGAAGAAGGAGAATAAGAAAGATGAAAGCTTTGATCTTCCAGTTCCATCATGTAATCCTCAAGAGATGAGAAATCTTCCAGGTCGACCGAGAATTTTAGGAATTTGGAAAGTTGGCCGCCCAGCAAAACAATACAACCAGCAAAGAATTAGTCTCGTCGAAGAAAATATAACCATTCCCTCTACTTATGCTGAAGCTTTAAATCATCCAAAACATGAGCAATGGAAGAAAGCAATGAAAGCAGAATTTGATGCACTGTCTTTGATGGGTACTTGGGAACTAGTCGACCCACCCGGAGACTGTCAAGTAATTGGATGCAGATGGGTGTTCAATCTGAAGAGAAAAACGGATGGATCAATTGAACGCTATAATGCCGTCTTGTTGCCAAAGACTGCTCGCAAAAATATATAGTTAATTATTATGAGATTATATTATTATTATATTATTATTTGCTCCTGTTGTTCACTACTCAACAATTCGTATAATTATTTCCATGGCCGCACAATTCGATCTTCATTTGCATCATGTTGATGTCACGACAGCTTCTTATATGGGGACTTGAACGAAACCGTTTTCATGTATCAACCCGAAGGATTTGTTGATCAGAAACATCCTAATCAAGTTTGTCGACTACGCAAATCTCTGTACGGCCTTAAACAAGCCGGCACTGAATGGAATAAGAAACTTAATGAGACCATGCAAAAACTTGATTTTCGTCGAACTAGTGGAGACACTTGTGTCTACATAAGATGTAAAGGGGCTTCCATATGCATTGTAGGGATATATGTGGATGACATGATCATCGCAGCGTCAAGCGAAGATGACTTAAGAAACTTCAAATCTCAGATAAGTTCTGATTTAGAGATTGTCGATAAAGGCGAATTAAGTTATTACCTTGGTATTCAAGTGGAAAGACGTGAGGGAGTTATTGAAATCCACCAGAATAAATACATACAAGAACTTTCTTCGAAGTTCAACTTACTTGAATGCAAGCCACGTTACACTCCTTTGGAGCCTAAAACTGTTTTAAAAAAGAGTATTTCTGAAAATGGAGCTAGAGTAGATTCCACCACATATCAATCGTTGATAGGAGCACTCCTTTATATTGCAATTTCAACGCGTCCAGACATTATGTTTTCGGTATGCAAGCTCTCGGAATTCAATGTTGAGCCTTGTACAGATCACTTCGTAGCTTCGAAACATCTCCTAAGATATTTCAAAACAACTAGTACCGCACGAATAACATATGGAAAAACATCCACTAGTGTTACTGGATACGTAGATGCAGATTGGGCCGGAAACGTGGACGATTGTCGATCATATACTGGCTTTGTATTTATGATGGGAGGTGGTGCAGTATCTTGGGAGTCGAAAAAACAAAATTCGGTCGCTCTGAGTAGTACAGAATCAGAGTATATGGCTCTCTCACATGCATCTAAAGAAGCATCATATCTTCGAAACCTTTTAAATGAATTTTAATATGAAAAGGTATCACATACAAAAATATTAATCCATTCTGATAATCTTGGTGCACAGCAGCTAGTGAAAAATCCAGTTTTTCATCCCCGAAGTAAACATATTGATGTTCGGTATCACTTTGTACGTGAACTTTATAAGGATGGCATCATTGACCTAAGGTTTATTCCAACACCCGAGATGATAGCTGATGTCTTAACGAAAAATCTGACCAGACCAAAACACGAAAAGCTTTCAAGTTCAATGGGAATTAATTTTTATTTTACAAAAAATCAATAATTTTCATTTTTCCAATTGAAAGAAATTAATATAATTATTAACATTGTTTATTTTTAAAGTGAATTTTTTTTTCTTTGATTTAAAAAAGGGTTGCATTGAGGGGGACTGTTGAAATATGTATAATAGCTTTCGTACACCACAGTATGTTGAATTTCTCTTATGTACTTACTATACATTTT
The DNA here is from genome assembly GCA_949752695.1 of Melanostoma scalare. NCBI lineage: Eukaryota > Metazoa > Arthropoda > Insecta > Diptera > Syrphidae > Melanostoma > Melanostoma scalare. The sequence continues at coordinate 150,273,004 of OX456985.1, read as the reverse complement.
TCTTCCCAATGCAAATCTATTATCCAATGTACTATGTATACGAATCACTCTTAGTTTGCCTTTTGTCAAATAAAGTTCATTCAGTTTATCTTGTTCTTGATCTTTGAATCTAACAAATATATTTATTGACATGTTAACCTGCTTTTGTTTTTGAACTGCATTGTTTTTAATGTTGTTAACTTTAATAAAATATATATCAAAAATTATTTTTTTATTTGGTGTTCTCTTTTTGTTCTCTTTAGTATTTTTCGAATGTCTCTTTTTTTTGGATTCTAGAGCAAAATGTTCTCTTTTTAGACAGACCTCTGATGGACACCCTACCCCATTTTAATAAATTTTCTGCGCCCATTGCAGCCGAGGTAGCTGCCAAGTGTGGAACCGAATTATTTACTGTAGGTCCGTCACAACTATCAAACCTAAACGTAACATACCCAATGTTAAATTTCTTGCCAAATGAAGCCGATGTTTTCACCATGACCGGGCCTCAAACATCTGCGCTTGATTTACCACCGTCTACAGCGAACGCAGCTTCCATCGTCAATAGAGCTTTGTACTCCAAAACCGCACCCAATATAGAATTTGTTCCTGCGTACAGTGCGACCGAAGTTGCCGCCATACGTAGGAATAGCGTTCCTGTTATTCGCTACACCAGAGCATCGTCAAGTTCCTTTACTATTTCAAAGTCTTCGAAAACGCACACCCATAAAGTCAAAATGGAACTTCAGAAAATGGAAGAAGAAAAAAAAATTCAAGAATATTTCGACAAAGAGGAACTAAGGCTAAGGAAGGAAAGAGAAGAGGAATATCTGAACAAAAAGTGCAAAATAATGAGCCAGCTTATAGATTCATCGGATGACGAAGACAAAGCAGCCGAATTATTATTTACTAATCCCGTGAAGCAAAATATAGATAATTGGATGGCAGGTATACCGGGGAAGAACTACTTTCATTCAACAACGTACGCTGGAGCACATCGGTCCGAATTTAAACCAAACACCAGTCAACCACCACATCGACATACCGTAAAAGAGACTTACACCAGCCAAGTGCCAACCTGTACACCGGTAGCAAATCCGCAGGTTGACGTCTCTCATTGTTTTGTCGGAGGTGCCACCTTGCAAGCAGGGAAGCAGCAGCTAATATTTAAACCTATGGTCAATGAGCTTTCACATGCTCAAACCATTTTAAACAATTTGCCTTCCCAGGTTTTAAACGAGCCTTCACATGTGCAACGGATGTATCCTCATGCTCTTACTCAAACCACTTTAAACAATTTGCTTCTCAGGTTTTAAATGAGCAGGCGTATATGCAACGAATGAATCCACTTCAAACTTACACTGGGCCAAATACGCTGCAAACCGCGCCTCCTCAACATTTTGAACATTTTTTAACGAAGAACCAAATCGCTGCTCGTCACTTAATACGTGATTTGCCAATTTTTGATGGACAACCTTCCGAGTGGCCACTCTTCATAGCCAGCTAAAATCGAAGCAAGGAGTTCTCATCAGTGCTCCCACTTCATCGAACAATGAAAAGAATCCATGAGGAAATGTGAAATTGAAAAGTTGGAATAAAGGGTCTGTGAACACCCACTACAAAGAAGGCAGTAAACCCGAAATAGAATCGATCACTAAGTGCTGCGTCTGCGGTTTACTCTGTGCTTCATTGACGGATTGCAAACTTTTTCTGAAAATGAATCGAACGGAACGGTGGGCTGAGGTTAGGAAACACCACTTATGGGGTAGGTGCCTTAAGAGAAACCCATGTCTTAGATGCAACTCATAAGCCTCTTGCCTTGTGTGCTAAAGCACCATCAACTGCTGCATAAAAATGAGCCATTGGCCACACACGCCTCAGAAGCTGGCATTGTTGGAATCCACGCTAAATGTAACCCGAACTCCTTCAACTTCAAGACGGATTCAGTTCTATTTCGTATCGTGCCAGTTCTTCTTTATGGCGGGAACGTTACAGTGGAAGTTTTTGCCCTACTAGACGACGGATCATCGGTTACATTGCTGGACGAGGATGTGGCTAAGCAGCTCAAGGCTAAGGGTGAAAAACGCCCAATTTGTCTGAAGTGGACCGGAAACACGTCTCGTCTTGAAAGTCAGTCTGAGCTTATCCATATTCAAATATCGGGCACCGGAAAGGACGCAGAGAGATTTCACCTCACCAATGTTCATACTGTTCGAAAACTAGCTCTCCCTGCTCAAACAGTCAGCTATGACGAACTTCAAACACAATACAAGCATTTAAATGGGGTCTTCTTCGAGTCCTACAACAAAGCTGTCCCTCGGTTACTCATCGGTGTAAACAACGCTAAGCTTGGGCAGCCGCTCAAGTCTAAAGAAGGAGGTTGGAAAGAACCCATTGCACCCAAAACTGGATTAGGGTGGGTGATCCATGGAAACTGTGTGAAAGAAGCAAACACTCAATTCGAAACGTGCAATTTCCACATTTGTGAATGTAATGGCCAGGATCTACGTCAACTAGTAAATGATTTCGTCTGCAAAGACAACTTCGGAGCCTCAGGTCTCACCACAACTCTGATGTCGGAAGATGATAACCGAGCTCTAGGGATTCTCAAAAGTCATACGGTTCAAAAGGATGGAAAATATGAAACCTTGCTTCTCTGGAAGTTCGATTACGTACGCCAACCAGACAGTTACCCGATGGCCAGAAGACGCTTAAAATGCCTTCAAAAACGAATGGTACGAGACCCAGACCAGAGAAAAATACTGAATAGTAAAATCCAGGAGTATGAAGCCAAAGGATACGCACGAAAGCTGACGGAAGAGGAAATTAAAGAAAATCAAAGCCACTCATGGTATCTTCCGATATTTCCGGTGGAAAATGTAAATAAGCTTGGTAAGATCCGAATTTTGTGGGACGCCGCCGCAACAGTTGGTGGAACCTCACTAAACTCCGTATTGCTAAAACGTCCGGACCAACTTTCACCGTTGACTTCAGTGATTTTTAAGTTCAGAGAGCACAAGGTCGCTATATGTGGAGACATCCAGGAGATGTTCCATCAAATTCAAATCAGAAAAGCTGACCAACACTTCCAACGCTTCTTGTAGGGCTGTAACGAAAATGGACGACCAGACACGTATGTTAAAGTAGCTATGACTTTCGGAGCAACCTGCTCCCCTTGTACTGCACATTTTGTAAAGAATGTCAAGGCTGAGAAGTTCACTGAGCAATACCTAATAATATACCTAATATTAAGGATAATCACTATGTTGACGATCTGATGGACAGCGTTCCAACTGAGGAAGAGGCGGTCAATCTTGCTGAACAAATACGGTTCGTCCACAAGCAAGGTGGCTTCCATATACGCAATTGGGTCTCCAACTCACTTCATGTTCTTAAAGCCCTCGGGTCAGAACCCACTCAGCAGGTCAATATGAACGTGAATGTGGAGCTCGGGATGGAGAATGTGCTTTGAATGTGGTGGTGCAAAGCAACGGATTGCCTTACGTTCAAGCTCACTCTGAATCGACAGAATAGAGAGGTCATCTCCGACCTTAAACGACCAACGAAACGAGAGGTCCTTAGAGTTATGATGACGATTCGATCCTCTCGGGTTGATAGCCTGTGTCCTTATTTATATAAAAATCCTCCTTCAAAATGTCTGGAGATCGAAGATCGAATGGGATGAAGTCATAAAGGATGAAGAATACAAGAAGTGGGAAGCATGGATAAGAGTCCTGCCAACAGTCGAAAATGTAAAAATACCAAGATGATACATCTCAACCTCCTTATACTCCGAAACACAACTTCACTTATTTGTAGACGCTAGCGAGAATGGCTACGCAGCTATTGCCTATGTCAGAAACGTCTGCAAAGGTCTCATCGAAACACGCCTTATAGGAGCTTAGACTCGGGTAGCCCCTCTCAAATCTCTTTCGATACCTGGACTTGAGCTGCAGGCAGCCCTTCTCGGAGCCCGATTCGCTAAGAAAATAGTCGATTCACACACTATTCCCTTTAATCAACGCTTCTTCTGGTCAGATTCGAAAACTGTGTTGTGCTGGCTTAGGTCCGACCATCGGAGGTATAGAAAATTTGTTGCGTTTCGCGTAAGCGAGATTCTGGAGCTTACGGCCATAGAAGAATGGAGGTGGATTTCTACAAAAGCGAATGTAGCCGATGAGGCCACAAAGTGGCAAAAACCGCCTGATTTAAAACCCACCGTAAGATGGTTTAGTGGGCCCGAGTTTCTTAAACTAAATCCGGAGCTGTGGCCAGGCGAACAAGTGGTTGGATCTACAGCCGAAGAACTTAAAAGTAACTTTGTTGGGATCCACACCCAAACTCGCACCGAAATTTACCGGGCTGAAGTATTCTCGAGGTGGTCGACGTTACTGAGAAGCACGGCATGTGTGCACCGATTCATTAATAACGTTAGCGCTAGGAAAACTAAGCTACCCAAACTAAGTGGATATCTCACGTTAACAGAACTTCAAACCGCCGAAAACTACCTGTTCCAAGAAGCACAACACAGTACGTATGCAGAGGAGATAGCTGACCTAATCAGAATGACGAAACCGTAGTTAACGTACTGCGACAGAAATTTTACGTTGCACACATACGAGCGGCCCTCAAGGCCACGACAAAGTCATTCCAAAAATGCAAAAATCAGAAAGCAGAACCTAAAAACCGAATCCTCCAATCATGGCTCCTCTTCCTTCGGCGAGACTTGGATCGTTCTGCCACCCTTTCTCATATGTCGGAATTGACTATTTTGGTCCGATGTCAGTCAGTGTAGGACGCAGAAGTGAAAAGCGTTGGAGTGTACTTCTTACCTGCCTAACGATACGAGCCATTCATATCGAAATAGCTCACAGCTTAACAGCCGATTCATGTATAATGTGCGTGAGAAACTTTATTGCCAGAAGAGGAACCCCGCTAGAGTTCCACAGCGACAATGGGACTAACTTCCACGGTGCGGAACGAGAACTACGAGAAGCCTGGGCCGATGTAGAAAAAGGACGAGTAGCCGAAACATTCGCTACAACCACGACACTCTGGAAGTTCATTCCACCCGCATCACCACATATGTGTGGATGTTGAGAGCGGCTGCTTTGTTCTGTAAAAAGTGTACTTTACTGTTCAATGCCTTGTAGGAATCCCAACGACAAACTTCTGCGGAGCATGCTAATCGAAGCAGAGAATATAATCAACTCAAGGCCGCTGACGTACGTTCCAATTCATCCTGAAAATTCAGAGGCCCTCACGCCCAACCATTTCCTCTTGGGCTCGGTCTGTGGTTCAAAGCCTGTAGCATAGTTCGATGACACCACCATCATTCTTCGTAAAAATTGGTTAGTCTCGCAGCAGTTTGCAGGTTGCTTTTGGAAGCCGTGGATTTCAGAATATCTGCCTACTCTTACAAGAAAGTCCAAATGGAAAACGCGGGCGAAATCTCTGGAAGTAGGTGACATAGTTCTAATTGTTGACCACGACACGACAACACGAGAAACAGCTGGTCGAAGGGGCGAATTATAAAGTTAAGAACCTCACTAGACGGTCAGGTAAGGAGCGCCACGGATCAAACTCAGGATGGCATCTATGAAAGGCCCGCAGTCAAGCTGGCCCTTCTAGACATTAGGGCTCCTGAATCGGCCGTGAAACTACCAAGTGGTTGATGTGACGAACGCACCCCATCGGATCGATAGCTCCACCAGCCGATAGATTGGGTCAGCTACTAACAACATCGCGGCTACCTTCGCGGCAATATGCCACCACCACCAACTTCACTTCGGAACGAAAGAGTTTCCGCCCTTTTTAACCCGACTTCAGGAGAAGATAGACGTGAAACAATTCCCATAAGCGATCAACCAAAAAAAACCATAGCCTAAGACTAAGTAAGTCAGTCTATATTGTACTATATGTACATGTATATTTTATAAAATTATTATACATTTAATAAAGGTTTCGTATCCCCACATCAAACACCGCTGTGTTGTGTCTGTGGCGTCAGCAAAAGAGTTTAAGCCGGGTTGCTACCAATATTGTCGCGACAACAGTGAGCGAAATGCTGCCCAGTTAGAAACTGAAAATGTGCTAAGCAAACTACTCGCTGGCGAGAAAGAGCGCTTTGATAATATAATTGCGCGCAAAAGGCGCCAATCGCTGGTGAATGGTAAATGGTAATCCAAAAAAAGTGGCATTGGAGACACCAAAAAATAGCAATAGTTTCGCTATCTTGGATGAAGAAGACATCTCTATATCAGAACATCGAAATGGATCGGGTGCAGGCAGCAGAATGGACACCAGCAATGTCGGAGGCAGCAGAAGCGCCAAGCCCAACCCAATCAAGGAGGCCATTGTTAAACAAGCCAGTAAGGATCAATGGTGCCCACCTATTTTCACGAAAGGAGTTACCTCAAAATCAATATTGGAATTTATGGGTAAATCAAAGTTTAGTACAAAAGAAATCAAATTTTATTCTTCAGGATTCGATAAGCTTAAGATTCTTGTAAAGAATGTTGAACTGCATGGCTTCTTTGTAGAACAATTTAAAGAGGGAAGAATTGACTCTTTCTCTTCCCCCCCTAAGCAATTCAAGAAATACAATGTTGTTATTTGGACCAATAGGTACAAATCCATTAACATTCCGATAGACCTCTTTATTTGTGCTTTGGAGGACAGGGAGGGTCTAGGCAAGATTAAGCTAATTAAATTCGTTCTTAAACATCGAGTCAGATGGGAAGCTGTTAGGGGCTCTGGACCCAAACAATGCTATAGATGCCATAGATTCGGGCATATGTCTAATTATTACACATACACGGTGAGATGTCTCAAAGTGCATGAGCCGGGCACTTGTGAATTAGAGCCAAAATCTGACACTTCCATAGCTTCGTGTGTCAACTGCGGGTCGGCTGGCCATCCGGCGAGCTACAATAAGGATGCCCCGTTAGGTTCCAGTTCTTGGAAAAGAAAGAAGCCATGTTGGCAGCAGTCAGCAATAGCAGAGTAACTCTACACAACCCAGTGGCTAATATTGTCAACCGCCCATTATATAATGCTCCCTCTTTTGCTGATGCAGTTAGAGGATTCAGTAAGAGCAATAAAACCCCAACAGGTAATTCAAATGACTTTCCAAAAGGTGAAATTTCAGACTTTCTTGGTGAGTTTATAAAATTGTTTGGGCTGCCTATAGTCCAGTTAATGTCCAAAGTTAGAGATTTCTGGCCGAACTATCAAAAACTGGATCAAAATCAGAAACCGAGTGCGTACCTGTGCTTTATCGCTTCCCTTTCACCCTCACCATGAATATTAATATTAACATCATAACTGCCAATTTTAACTCCTTTTCTCATGATAAACACATTTTAATAGACTTCTTGTTAAAAATAAACTCCCTACAGCAATTTTACAAAAACCAACTTCCAAATTCACATGGAGGCTGAGTAGCTCAACATTTCAAATAACTATCCTGCAACAAATAGACTGAAGATAATTAAGTAAGTAAGTAAGTAAGTAACAAATTCATTTATTTATCCATTATTTCATCTAGTTAACATAATACATAAATTTTTTTAGCTATGGCTTAGCCGTCAGCCTGGTTAGCAAACATAATTTTTATAAAGGTACAATTACTATTGACTGTTCAATTGTAAATAATATAATATAATAAATAAACTTGCAATTAAACGTATTCGGTTACCAGTAACATTCTATACTTGGAGATTACTTCTAAAAATTTGCTTAGTGTTTTCCAGTCGCACTCGTTGAGTATTTTAAGGGTATCTTGCATTGATAGACTATGTTTCCCAAAGAAGAAAAGTCTGTGTGGCTTAAATATTGGGCAAATACTAATAAAATGGAAGCAATCCTCCTTTGCCTTAAGGTTGCAAATTGTACAAAACTGATTGAAGCTCCCGTTATAAGGACATCCGTTTAAGCTGAGTAGTTCACATCTTGCTTTAAAAATAATAGAAATTTCTCGGTGGGTTAGCGAATCGTGGAAGTAGTTTCTCTTATTCAGGTTGTAATTAAGTTGTGAGTATAATAATCTACTGTTGGATTCACGTGCGCTTAGGATAAAGCCTTCTCGCATCGAGTCTTCATTTTTTTGTATTATACGGTACAGCTGCTCTTTTATGTTATTAGGGTTTGTTGCGTTAAAAACTAGTGTTTCACCACAAGCAATGCTAAGGCTTTCCCACTTAGCAGTCAACCAGTCTTTGTTCCTTAACTCGTATAAGAGCATTTTCTTTGTTATTCGTGAGTCCTCATAAGATAATGTTTTGATAATAAAATCAGCCTGTGCTTTAAGTGTACTTGTAAATAGTTTAGGAATTCCTGTTTCCAGGTAGATAGCATAACTTGGGGTATTTCGAGGGAAGTTGAAGAGTTTTTTCAGGAAATTTCTCTGGAATTGTTCAATTTGATCATATTCATCTGCACCCCAGATTTGCGAAGCATAACAGAGAGTTGACCTAACGACTGCTTCATATATCTTGAACTTGACAGAAAGAACTATCCTACTATTTGAGAACACGTTTCGCCATGACGAATTCAACAAGCTTTGTGATGTATTGGCCTTTTCCTTTAGATGGTTGTTGAAGCTCAAAGTGGAATTCAGTTTAACGCCTAGATATTTTATGTCGTTGGTGACTTCTAGAAGGTTCCCATTATAGTACCACCTTTTAACGTTTTGGCCTTGAGATGAGAATACCATCACCTTAGACTTCTCTGTATTGATCGTTAATCCCCATCTGTCGCAGTTATTCGCTAATCGATTAATCATCAACTGTAGGTTTACGGGCGATTCTGACAGTATTACGAGGTCATCGGCGTATAATAAAACATTTATTACCGTATTGGCTATCCTTATTCCTCCAGGTAGATCTTCAACTATATCATTGATAAATAGAGAGAACAGTAGGGCGCTGAGAAGACAACCTTGCTTAACTCCAGTATTCGTCTCAAACCAATCAGAAAAAGTTGAGCCATCCCATACCGCTGCTTTTGTTCCTCTATACATTTCCTTAATTAAGATATGAAGATAATTATAAGATGTACATATCATATGAATACTAGTAACAAACTTGCTGTGAAAATTTTTGTGCCTGCCAAGTCTAACTGGCTGTGAATAGAATTGAGTTAATATTAAATATACTTCTACCGACTGTGAAATGATATTACACTAGCAATAAGAAAAGATAAGAATATAAAAAAAAAGGAAATAATAAACATTCAATAAACATTTTGGGTATATCCTAATTCATTCAAAGTCAGAATACAATAATAAACAACAATGTGAAATAAAAAGAAAAAAAAATATACTTGCATCTCATCTAATAAATGTGGCTTGTGACAATATATACTGATTGCAAGAGATAAAGATACGATAAATGCATCTGAATAAAAAAACTGGGGTACTTGACTGTTTAGCCTGGCTAATTCCAAGTCGGCAGTACCGTATTATCATTAGTGTTAAGCTACTTTAAGTGCTCGCTTGTGAAAATGTAATTTAGTAGGTATAAAAGAAATCTCAATAGAGTTACTACTACTACTACTATTATCACCAACATCTGTAAAAACACGAGCGGGGAAAGCAAAATTTTCAAAAGATTCGCCCAAATCTCCCACAAAAGCAGCAACTGATGACATCACTAAGATCATTACTTTAATGAAATCACAAGGAGATTCACTTTCAAAACAAGAATAATTAATGGAAGATAACTTAACATCAAGAAAAACAGAAAATGCAACTCATCGATGACATGGATCGTAATCTAAAACACCTTTGTGACCGTGTCCTTGCTTTAGAAACAATTGTTGAACGAGTTGACCACTTAGACGAAGAAGTAAACAAGATAAAAACCGCACCACCCCGCAATGACATTCAAATTGATTCACTCCATAAAAACAACGCATGCACTGAAATCGAAACACTAACCCTGCAGCTTCACGATCAAGATATGGTAAGCCATCGGCCTACATATACACTATGTCAAATTCCTGTTCGTGTTTCGGCTGTGACGTAGGTGACTTACAACTTGCCAGGCAAATGGCTTTCAGTCGACATGTCATTATATAATTTCAAAATGGCACCCACAAAAAATTTGAAATTCAAAGTTTTTTCCAGGTACTCTTTTCTCTTTTTGAGGGTATTTGACGAAGCTGTCAATTGCATGGCTACTGAAATTGCTTCTCGGGTGGCTTTCAATATTCCATACCAGTTGGGTTTCAATTTCGTAAGGTTTGGTTGTGTATGTAAGAAAGTTCGAATGTATTGTAAATTTTTATTTATTTTTTTTTTTTATTTATTTATTTGGCAAAAAATTTGCCATTTTAAAAATTCATTACATTTTTACAATTTTTAAATCAAATAAATCTTCTTTTAACATAATCAATTAGAAGCTTCTTGAATTTGGTCAAATTTGATTCTACTTTTAGATCATTTGGTAAATTATTATAAATATCTAGTCCTCTGTGTAGAACCATATTTTTTGTTTTAGAATTCCTAAACATCGGTAGTCTAAAGTTATCTACATTACGTAAACCATACGGTTGTACATCTCTTACATAAGTTAAGTGATCATTTAAATAGTTTGGTAACAAATTAAAAACGAAAACTATAGCATTAAACATGATACGTTGATTAACACTCAACCAACACAATCTCAACAACATTTCTCTTTTTGAAGTAAAATTATTGCACATTAAAATAATTCGCATCGCTCTATTTTGAAGCTTTTGAAGTCTATGTATCATCTGATTATTGCACATAAACAAAATACTGGAGCAATACTCAAAGTGAGGTTTAACCATTGTATTATATACTTTAATAATTGTTTTCTTCGTCATTTTTTTCCTAATCTTACTCATAAAGTAAAGTTTTTTAGATGTCTTTTTACAAATATATTCAATGTGTGGATTCAAGTTTAATTTATGGTCAATAACATCACCTAAATATTTTATCTCTGACACAAATTCTATATTTTCATTTTATATATTAATTGGTCTACTTGAATTTCCATTTAAAATCATTGCTTTGGTCTTATTCACATTTAATTTCAGCAAATTACTATCAAACCATTCTTGCAATTTTTGTAGGTCTTGGTTGATTTTATCTATACAATCATCAATATTACTACCAGATATAAACAATAACGCATCATCAGCAAACAGCACAATTTTTGAGAAACAAACAGCGTTCTCCATATCGTTGATATACAATAAAAACAGCAACACTCCAAGCAAAGATCCTTGAGGGACACCATAGGGAACACTTATAGGATTTGATATTGCATCATTAACTTTGGTTTTTTGAGTTCTATTCTCTAGATATGATTGAAACCAATAAAGTTCATTGTTCTTAACACCATACATTTTCAGTTTTTCAATCAAAATCTGTCTGTCTACCGTTTCAAACGCGCGTTTTAAATCTAAGAATACAGCCACAACTACGTTCTTATTGTCAATGTCTATTTTCCACTTTGTTATGACTAGATTTAAAAGAGATTCACAGTTATGGTTTTTACGGAAGCCAGATTGATAACACGAAATGAGGTTGTACGATTCTAGATAGGACTGTAGTTGGTTATACACTATTTTTTCAATAACTTTACTTTCCAAACTCATCATATTGACAGGTCTGAAATCTTCAATTTTTTTTTGAGTTTTTTACTTTTGGAATAGGGACGATTAGTGACTCTTTACAGCAATTCGGAAAACAACCACTATTTAACGACAAGTTGATAATCTTTAACAGCAAATCTCCACAAACATGAAAGGCATCCACATATAATTTTACATTTATTCCATTTGGGTCTTTTTTGTTATTCATCGCCTTCAGCACTGACATTAATTCACTCTTTGTTATTGACTTGAATGAGAAACTTAGGTAATAATAGTCTCTTATTGAATTCGTATAAGGTCTCGTTGGTATCATGCTTCTTATTTCCCTAATACTTGTTACAAAGTAAGAATTTAAAACGTTAGACATTTCAGTAGCATTATTAAATCTTACATTATTGTATATAACCTCGTTGATGTCTTTTCTATTTTCCTTTAATACAAGGAGCTTTAAGGTTCTCCACATAGATTTTTGGTCACTACATATTTCAATTTTATTACTAATGTAAATGTTTTTTGCACTTTCCAATAATTTTTTAACTTTGTTTCTACACACTTTATAATTATTCCAATCTGTCAAAGAACATGACATTTTCACTGTTTCATATTTTAAAACTTTTTCATTTTTTAAGGCTCTTAAACTTTCACTAAACCATGGATTAAAGTTATTATTAGGAGCTTTATTGAACATAAAACTTTTAGCAGTTTGTATTAAATTATTCGAAAACCTTTTTGTTAAATCATCAACAGATATATCACAGTTAGGAACAGAAAAATCACGAGCACGTAGTTTATGGACAAAATTTTCCGGATTATATTTAAATATGCGTAACAAATTGTTTTTAGATTTAGTATAATTTAATAACTTAATACGAATTATCACAGATTCATGATCACTTATTTTATATTTACTGTCAGACTTTGCTCCAACTCTCTCCGGATTATTCGTCATAACATGGTCAATCAAACTTCTAGAATCTTTGGTTATTCGCGTTGGCCCACTAACTAATTGGGTAAATGAATTATCATTCAATATTTCACTTATTCGGTTTTTTAAGGAACTATCTTTTAATAAATCTATATTTATATCACCCATTAATATCACAGTTTTAAAATCACAGTTGAAGATGTTCATGCAATCACAGAAATGGTCTAAAAAAATGTTTGTAGAATAACTCGGGGATCTATATATACCACCGAGTGTATAAATGACACTATCTTTTTTTATCTTCAATAATAGGAACCATATTTCTCTTTCAATCGCATCAGATTTCAATATATACACCTGCCAGTTGTTTTTTATGTAAAAAGTTACACCACCCGTATGAGCACTAATTGAATCACATTATGTTATATCCTTTTAATTGAATTTCAACATCTTCCACCAAATCTGTCGTATGTGTTTCTGTTGCACAAATGAAATCAAAACAGTTATCGTAGACTAAGGATTCCAATTCACTGAAATTATTTACAAGGCCTTCAATGTTTAAACTCAGGCCTTTCATCTCCGATAATTGCTAATAATTAATTTTACTGCGTTCATTAAGCAGCTGTCTTCTGTAGATTGGACAATCCAAACTACTCACATTGTGATTAACATCCATATCCGGAAGATTAGCTTTGGTTTTAAGCCTTGAACAATTAACACATTTTACTTCATTTACACAATCTTTGGCTTCGTGATTACTATCACCACATTTTAAACACTTTTTTTCACTCGTACAGTCACTATGTTTATGATTATAACCAAGACATTTAAAGCAACGACGAACACCAATTCTTTCATACACAGCACATCTATCATATTTAATATAAACTTTTTTTATTTCCATTATTTTGTGGAACGCTTTGTTGTCAACTTCCATGATTGCGTTATAGAAATTTTTGTTTTTGGGAGACTGATAAATTTTGACGCACTTAAGGTATTAAATTCAATATTATTTTAGTTTTTGATAGCTTCCTCTATAACATCACTACTCAGTTCTTCACTGGCATATACACTTCATATTTATCACTCATTTTACTTTTTATTTCATCGCCCATTTTTTTCTTTGCTTCTTCACTATCACAACATATCGCAATTGAACCATTTTTTCGTTGAAACATACTATTTACCTTAATCGACAGCGCTGATGGGTCTATTTTTTTTTTATGTCAGACTTTGTTAAATCAAAGTTCTGACTCTCTTTGGGCTTCACTAACACAGGAGCAATTGCAGCTGGTTTTTTCAGTAAATCTGCGAACGATGGTTTTAATTTTTCACTATCACCTATAGCTGGCTCTTTTTTGTTATTAACTAATTGGCTCTTCAACTCATCAATTTTGTTCACAATACGAACACACACATTCTCTTCAATTTTTTTTAAGTTATCATTTTTTTCGCTCGCACTTTCTGATACTTTTAATAGCAAATTATTTTTAATTTCTTTTACTGATTCTGAAATCTCTTGCACATCTTCTTTTTCTTTTTCACACTTTTTGTTCAAGTCAATTTTAAATGAAACAGACATATCTCTTATTTGAGTTGACAAATCATTCACACTCTTATTCAAAATGTCTATAATTTTATTACTTTGCATTTGATGTGAATCTAATAATTTTTCGTAATGATTTACTAATTTTTTTGGGTAAGACAAACAATCATTGCACCAATAGCCGAGATTTTGATTTGTTACCAACAACCTTATATCATATTCCGACAATTTGCCTTCGCAACACAATCGATGGAACTTTTTTTTACAGAACCCGCGACAAGGAATAACGTTCGCGTCGCCGCGACTAAACCTTATTTCACATTTTCCACAAAATTCATCCATCTTAAAGAATGTCTGTCACGAAAAAAGCAGATATTTAACTTTTTCTTATTTGAAAAGTAATTTTGCTTTAATTAAAATCAACAAAATGTAGATTTATTAGATTTTTATTATAAGCACTTTTTAAACACGTTAACTCGATCGAACTCTCTCTCTCTCTCTCTCTAAATGGCTTACCATACCTTGATCGTGTAGCCCCGGGGTAAAGCAACAAATTGAGTCAATGGGCGCGTTCATTGCAATATATGGACGTTTTTCCAATTGCTCATTGGGCACTATTGAAAAATGCGTTTTTGATTTAGGTATATAACTGACCATGCTATGACTGGTGTTTTGATGAGTTCTCCCAGCAATAATGTAACCGAAACTCCTCCTTCAAGTTTTGAAATAACTAAAATTGATTACGTTACACTGAAACGAAAACTTTTTTGAAGATTGGCAGTCGGTTTACCTGGAAAGCAATGTCTCTAAGGCTTTTAATATCTTTTTGGATATACTAAAAAAAATTATTACCCAATGCAGTAATGTTGCCAAACAGAAAAGTAAAGAGATTAGACTCAAGCCATGGATAAACAGTTATATTCTAAAAAAAATCAATCTTAAGAAGAAATTAAGAATCAAGTGTGCTAAACATCCGCTTAATCACAATTTAACTACGCGTTACAAAGATATGTGCTCTCAACTTAAAAGAGAAATTTCTTTGTGTAAAGATAGATACTATGGTAACCAATTTATGCAGGTTAAGGGGAATATTAAAAATGAATGGAAATTAGTAAATAGTCTTCTGAATAAACATACTTGTAACAAAAAGGGGTAAATATTTAGAAGTGGGGCTCCAGCCCAAATCGGTCCAAAAAAATTTTCTAACAATTCTGGATTATTTTATAGTATAAAAATAGATGTTTTGAAGTGGGGGAAGACATTTTGCTTACAGAAAACAATTGCTATTTCCATATTTAGCATGAGCAGCCTAATTCTGCGGAAGCAGGGTTCAAATAATGAGCCCCGCGAAGCGGGCCATGCGGAAAGCAGGGTTAGGCTGCTCATGCTAAATATGAAAATAGCAAATAATTTCCGTATGCAACAGCTTTCCGCATGGCCCGCTTCGCGGGGCTCATTATTTAAACCCTTTTTCCGCAGGGTTAAGCTGCTCATGCTAAATATGGAAATAGCAATTGTTTTCTGTAAGCAAAATGTCTTCCCCCACTTCAAAACATCTATTTTTATACTATAAAATAATCCAGAATTGTTAGAATATTTTTTTGGACCGATTTGGGCTGGAGCCCCACTTCTAAATATTTACCCAAAAAGGATATCTACCTAAATTTAAATGGAGATGTAGTTTCTGATGAAAATACTGTTGCTAATGAATTCATTAATTACTTTGCAAATGTTTCTGATTCCTTACAGTCTTCTTTCCGTTCCTCCTGTGCATCTTGTAGTTATTCAATTATTCGTGGTGATTCTTTGAATCAAAACACCATCTTTTTTGAACCCGTAACGGCATTCGAAGTTTTAAAAAGTATTGGATCTCTAAAAAATTCAAACACTTGTGGAGATGATGGTGTCTCAAATAATTTACTAAAAAATTTATCTTTTTTCTTGGTTGATGTTCTGGCGCATTTATTTAACCAAAGCATTTTCTCAGGAAAATTTCCGGATGGTTTGAAGTGTGCCGATATTGTTCCTATTTTTAAAAAAGGATCAGCGAATGAAAAAAGCAATTATAGACCTATTTCTATCCTCTCGTCAATTACGGCCATATTATTCACTCCTTAAATTTAAACCCGATAGAAATAAACCCAGTTGTCAAATTTTGATCCCAGGCTTAAATTTTGATCCCAGGTTTAAAATAAATCCAGTTGTCAAAGTGAGAAACGTCAAATTGAATCAACACTTTCTTGTGAGTAGATTTATTTTTGAAGAAATTGTAAGTTATACTTTTAATTTATATTTTGCATTGTCAATTTAATTTATATACTATCTTTTCCATGGTGTTGCAGGTTCAAGAGATGGAAACTCTACCAATTGCTGCTTCAGGTGTTGCTGAAAAGGCAAGGGCCAAGAAATTCTACCAAGAAAAAAATTAATATTTCCAGCAAAATGTTTCTGCATGGCGGATGAACAAAATAACAATTTTTATTGACAAAACTATTCAGTGATCCATTTTTGTGTTCAAGTATAAAAAAATCATTAATAAATAAGTATTTCGACACGTATCACTACGTCTTTTATTAGTTTTTTTTGTGTTTACAGATCCCCTATACCAGGTATTGGGAATGTTGCGGGGACAGTGTTTTTATTACAGGTAATGGCGACCTCTTCAAGGAATTCACCACGAGCACCTGTCAAACCAACATTGCGAAGATCAAGGACAATGAAATGTACTGTAATGAACACCCAACATTTATACCAATTTCCTAATCGAAGACGTTTAACCGAAAACACAACTGGCAACACTATAATGGAATGGTATAAAATGACAGGCATTGCTTGTAAGCCAGTGTGTGTGAGTGTAGAGATGCTTGACAGCAAATGTGGAAACCATGGAGAAGAAACTGGAACGCTCTAGATGAGTGTTGTTTTATATAAATAGGCCGCTGACGCAACGAGCAGTCAGTTTTGATTATAGAGTGATAAAGTTAGGAGTGAAATGTTGTTAACCAGTGATAGTCCGATAGTCGAGTTGAGTTCGAATAAAGTACAGATACTGAATAAAAGTGATAGAAATAATTTGAAAGGTGAAGTTTTATTTTGCGAACTAAGCGCACGTTACATTGGTGTCAGAAGTGTAAATAAAACTTATTTGACTAGTAAAGTGTAAAAAAAAAAAAAAAAAGTAAAAAGAAAAATAATAATTTTACAGTGAAAATGGGTAAGTTGTTAGAAGAGCTCAACTGCATTGAGCTTAAAAGTGAGTTAGGAAAGCGAAATCTTTCTAGAGCGGGATCGAAAAATGAGCTCGTCCTGCGCTTGCGTAGCTATTTGGAACAGCAAGGGGAAGACGTAAACACTTTTGTTTATGAAATAGAAGTGGAAGAAGAGGAAGTAAATGAAAGTGTAGATTTTTCTAGTATAATGAAGATTTTATTAGAACAAAACAAGCAACAGCAGAATATTCTCGGACGTCTGGAAGAGCAACGAAACGATCAAAAGAAGGAACAGCAGAATGTTCTCGAACAACTGGAAGCACAACGAAACGAGCAAAAGAAGGAACAGCAGAATGTTCTCGAACAACTTGAAACACAAAGAAACGAACAAAAGAAGCTGATTGAAGAACAACGAAACGAGCAAAAGGTGGAACAACAGAATATTCTCGAAAGACTTGAGGCGCAACAGAATGTTTTGGAAGGTCAGAAAAACATTCTAGAAGGCAAATTGGGTAACATTGAGAAAAATGTATGTGCCCTAGACGAACGCGTTGAAGGTGTGGAAAAACAGCTTTCTGTTGTAGAGAATCGTTTGGAAAGCCGATGCGATAAACAGTTCTCTGTTCTGACCAAGGAATCGGACCAGATTCGGAAAATAAAAATTCGAGAGTCTGCTGGGGAGTTTGCAAAGAAAAAGGAGATGAAACCCCCAACATTTGATGGACAGTCTTCTTGGCCAGTCTACAATAGACAATTTGAGGCAGCCGTGACAACAAATGGCTGGGATGACGAAGACAAGTACATTGCACTGACTCTTGCTCTTAGAGGACCAGCAGCTGAAATACTTCAAACAGTTCCAGCTGGTAAGAGCGGCGATTTCAGCTCTCTCGTGGCAGCTATAGATAAACGCTTTGGAGATAGCCACTTGAAAGAAGTCTTCCGAGTCCAACTCAATAACAGAGTCCAGAAAAGGGGTGAAAGTCTACAGCAGGTCCAAGCAGACGTCGAAAGACTGGTTCACCTGGCATACCTGGATGCTGGAGAAGAAATCATCAACCAGCTTGCTGTTGAGTCCTTCGTTCGTGCCATTTCCGATATACATGTTCAGAGGTCTTTGCGAACTGTTAGAACACGTACTCTTTCCGAGACTTTAGCATTCGCATTGACAATTGAAGCAGCAGAACAGGCTTCTCATGGAGTACATCGACTTAGAGAAGCCATAGTCGAAGAGTGCTCGTGCCAAAGAGCTGAAATACAAAAGAACCAGCGGAGCGGACTAGCAAGATGTTGGAACTGCAACAAGACCGGGCACTTACAGCGTCAATGCCGACTACCACCAAATAAAGCCGGTTGTCAACATTGTGGAAGCAAGAGATCCAACCCAGAACAAGGTAACAACAACACCAGCGTTACGTATCAGCCCGTTTACCATCAGGTAAGAACCAACTTCGAGGGGCAGAGGCTGGTTTCTTGTATCGATGGCCCCAGAACCACCATCCAGGTCTCTCAGACCAAACGAGACAACAAAAGTCTGACTGTGGAAACTACTATTAACGGGAACAAACATGTGGCTACCATCGACACTGGTGCCACAGCCTCCATAGTACGTCGAGACCTGGTAAAGACGACGTGGCTTCATAACACCAATAGCTACTGTCTAAGAACCGCAACGGGAGAAGCAGCAAGAGTATATGGAGAAGTGTGTCTTAAGATCCGACTGGCCGATCTAGTGTTTACTCATCAATTCCTGGTGGCAGATATATGTGACGAGTGCATCATTGGAATCGACTTTATGAAACAGCACGGAGTTATTTTGGACATCGGTAATCAGGTTTTGAAGTACCGAAATAAGGAACTTCCAATGACTTATTCGAACGAGAGTACGTCGACACTGAGGACTGTCATCACGGAAGATCTGATTCTGCCTCCTTCTTCTGAAGTGTTCGTTTGGACAAAACTGGAAGGTGAGTTTGGAAGCCTTCGATACCTAATGGTGGAACCAGACCCAGAGTGTTCCTCCCAAAGCGTCATGATTGGGAAAACACTAGTAGCACCGAAAAACAAAATGGTCCCCGTACGATTACTTAACACCAGACCGTACGATGTAAGGTTGAAGAAAGGAGAAGTCGTTGGACGTTGCGAATCGGTTGCAGCAATTACGAAGATCACAGACGAAGCCCCGAGAAAAACTATAACTCCGGAGGAGCTCAAAACCATCAGAGCTAAAATACTGTATTCATCCAACCTTGATCACCAACAAACAAGGATGGCTGAAAATCTCCTACAAGAGTACACTGACATCTTCGCATCGCAAAAGGGACAATATGGTAGGACACAGTTGGTGCAGCATCGCATCAACACAGGAGATGCAAGACCGATTCGTCAACCCGCAAGACGCCTTCCACTGGCCAAACAAGGTGAGGTTGAGGAAATGATAACAGCAATGAAGAAGGACGGTCGTATTGAAAATTCCAAAAGTCCTTCGGCTTCACCAGTGGTGCTAGTGAAAAAGAAAGACGGAAGCACTCGTTTTTGTGTGGACTACCGAAGGCTGAATGATGTGACTAAAAAGGACAGCTATCCCCTGCCGAGAATCAGTGATACCCTGGATGCTATGGAGGGAGCCCAGTGGTTTTCGACGCTGGACTTGAAGAGTGGATATTGGCAAGTTGACATCCACCCTGATGATCGGGAAAAGACGGCGTTTTCTACAGGTAATGGGCTCTGGCAGTTTAAAGTTATGCCGTTTGGGCTATGCAACGCTCCGGCAACATTCGAGCGTTTGATGGAGTGCGTTCTTCAAGGACTGACGTGGAAAGCGTGCCTTGTCTACTTGGACGATGTCATTGTTTACGGGAAAACATTTGAACAACATTGCGAGAACCTAAAAGCCGTGTTTCAGAGACTTCGAGAGGCTAACCTCAAACTGAATCCAGAAAAATGTGCACTTTTCAAAACCGAAGTTAAGTATTTGGGACACATCATCTCTTCCCAAGGAGTGAAGACTGATCCTGAAAAAGTTGACTCCGTCAAAAATTGGCCAACACCACAGGACAAACATCAACTCCGAAGCTTTCTTGGTCTTGCCACATATTACCGACGTTTTGTTAAGAACTTTGCTGGAGTTGCAAAAAGTTTGCATCAGCTCACCGAAAAAGGGAAGCAGTTCAAATGGTCAGGTGAGTGTGAAAAATCTTTTCAGGAACTCAAATATCGCCTCTGTAACGCTCCAGTGCTGGCACATCCAACACCTGGCAAAACATTCATCATCGACGCAGATGCAAGCAACGTTGGAATCGGGGCGGTACTATCCCAAGTGCATGATGGCGAAGAGAAAGTGGTGGCATATTACAGTAAGGTCCTCTCGAAGCCTGAAAGAAACTACTGCGTGACCAGAAGGGAACTGCTGGCTCTTATCTTGGCAACAAAGCACTTCCATAAGTACATCTATGGACAGAAATTCCTTCTGCGGACAGACCATGGTGCTCTGAACTGGCTGTTGAACTTCAAAAATCCAGAAGGTCAAGTCGCAAGGTGGATAGAAAGACTGCAGACTTATGATTACCAGATTCAACACCGCAGAGGAAAGCTGCACTCAAACGCCGACGCATTATCCCGAAGACCTTGCAAAGTGGATTGCAAGCATTGTAGGCGGCAAGAAGACAAAGAAAATATTACCGCTCAGCGACTAAGAGCTGACGGTAAATCGTATGTGATGTAGCTGATCGTACCGCAATCGAAAGTCAGTGAAGTTCTTCGGGAGATGCACGACGGACCTTCTGGAGGTCACCTGGGAGTTAACAAAACACTGGAGAAGGTGCGACATCGGTTCTACTGGTTACATGCTAGAGATGACGTGGAGAAGTGGTGCCGAACATGTGACAAGTGTGCTGCAACCAAATGACCTGGTAGGAAGATTCAAGGTAAGATGCATCAGTACAACGTTGGATCGCCTTTTGAGAGGATTGCAGTAGATGTGGCTGGGCCTTTGCTTGTTTCCAGCAAACAAGTACATTCTGGTTGTAATGGACTATTTTAGCAAATGGCCTGAGGCGTATGCCATCCCAAATCAAGAAGCCAAAACGGTGGTCGAACAGATTGTGTTTAACTGGGTAAGTAGGTTTGGCGTACCTATGGAACTCCATTCCGACCAAGGGAGGAACTTCGAGTCAAACATCTTCCAAGAAGTGTGCGGACTACTTGGCATCAAGAAGACCAGAACCACACCGCTTCATCCACAATCTGATGGGATGGTTGAAAGATTCAACCGGACCTTGAAAGAACACCTCACCAAGGTCGTAGGCGACTACCAAAGAGACTGGGATAGGCACGTAACACTACTCCTGATGGCCTATAGAAGTGCAGTACATAGCTCGACAGGACAAACACCATCTGACATCCTGTTCGGGAAAACCATGCGGCTGCCCAGCGAACTTAAATTTGGATGCCCCACAGAGGAGCCACAGGACACGAACGAGTATGTGGACGACCTCAAGGAGAGACTCGCTGACATCCATAAAAGAACAAGGGAACGGATGAAAACCTACAGCGACCTGATGAAGACACGGTACGACACGAAACCGACAACGGCAGGATTCCAAGCAGGAGATCGTGTGTGGCTTTATAATCCTCATCGTCAAAAGGGATTGTCACCGAAACTTCAGCAGAACTGGGAAGGTCCTTATACTGTTGTCACGAGGATTAACGACGTGGTTTACCGCATCCAAAGAGGATTAAGAGGCAAGTTAAAAGTAGTTCATTGTGACCGGCTGCATCAATATAGTGGTGAGGCTGCAGATGGAATTATTCGGGACGAACAATCTTAAGGAGGGGGCAGTGTAATGAACACCCAACATTTATACCAATTTCCTAATCGAAGACGTTTAACCGAAAACACATCTGGCAACACTATAATGGAATGGTATAAAATGACAGGCATTGCTTGTAAGCCAGTGTGTGTGAGTGTAGAGATGCTTGACAGCAAATGTGGAAACCATGGAGAAGAAACTGGAACGCTCTAGATGAGTGTTGTTCTATATAAATAGGCCGCTGACGCAACGAGCAGTCAGTTTTGATTATAGAGTGATAAAGTTAGGAGTGAAATGTTGTTAAACAGTGATAGTCCAATAGTCGAGTTGAGTTCGAATAAAGTATAGATACTGAATAAAAGTGATAGAAATAATTTGAAAGGTGAAGTTTTATTTTGCGAACTAAGAGCACGTTACAGTACTGTGCGCTTAGTTCGCAAAATAAAACTTCACTTTTCAATTTATTTCTACCACTTTTATTCAGTATCTATACTTTATTCGATCTCAACTCGACTTTTGGACTATCACTTGTTCACAATGATTCACTCTTAACTTTATCACTCTATAATCAAAACTGCCATCTGGTTGCCTCGGGAGGCCTATTTATATCGAATGACATTTCATCTAGAGCTCTCCAGTAATTTCCACATGGTCTCCACTCTCCACTCTGCTGTCAAACATTTTCTCTCCTAGTATATTTCTACACTTACACTAGTGTTGCCAGTTGTGTTTTCGGTTGAACATGTTCGATTAAAAAATTGGTGTTAAATGTTGGGTTCGCGTTACACTGCCCCCTCCTTAAGATTGTTTTTTTTTTTTTTTTTAGTTAAGAGTTTATTTAGCTAAAATTTTGCTATTTACATTTTACAAATTTAAATATATTAAGTTAGTTCTTATGAATATGTTTTAACATTGGCATTGCCATTGGCTTTTATTAATTTATTTACGTTTAAATATTTTGCTTTATTAATTCTTTAATTGCTCTTTTAAAATCATAAATATTGATCATTTGCTTAACGTTACTTGGCAAGTTATTAAACAGTTTAAATCCTTTGTAAATCAAGCTATTTTGTGATCTTGCATTTCTGAATGTTTGCAGTCTTAAATCATCTCCATTTCTTAACAAATAAGGTTGAACATCTCTAACATATTGAACATATCTTGACAAATAACAGGGTAGCAAATTATTTTTAACTTTGAAAACGAATAACAAAACATTAAAATAAATACGTTGTTTGACACTCATCCACATTAAAGTATTTAACATCA
This sequence comes from Melanostoma scalare, assembly GCA_949752695.1. Taxonomy (NCBI): domain Eukaryota; kingdom Metazoa; phylum Arthropoda; class Insecta; order Diptera; family Syrphidae; genus Melanostoma; species Melanostoma scalare. The sequence goes on along the minus strand of OX456985.1, from coordinate 150,249,646 downwards.
TTACTATTGGGGTATATATATTACATCTTATTATTGCACGCATCGCTTTATTTTGCAGTTTTTGAAGACATTGCATAGATTTTTCACTAATCAAATACAAAACTGTTGAGCAATATTCAAAATGAGGCTTGATTGTGACATTATAAATATTTACAGCCGTTATGGTATCAATTTTACTTCGTATTCTTCTAAGGAAGCCAACTTTTTTAGAAACTTTCTTGGAAATATATTGCACATGTGATTCAAAGCTTAATTTACAATCAATAATCATTCCCAAATATTTGATTTCTTGAACTTGTTCTACAACTTCTTGGTCAATCATTATATTCAAGCTACAATTATCATTCAAAAGAATACATTTTGTTTTTGAAACATTTAGTTTAAGTTTATTGGCTTTTAGCCAAATAGTTAACACATTCAAGTCTTCTTTCATAAGCCTTTCGCATTACTGAGTGGTTTCAGCTTCAACATACAAAAGTGAATCATCCGCAAATAGAGCAAGCTTGCTGTTTCTTATTGATTTATTCATATCATTGATGTAACAGTTGAAAAGAAGGGGTCCAAGTATTGAACCTTGAGGTACTCCAAGATCAATCGGTTCAGGATCAGACAAAACATCATTAATTTTGGTTTGTTGCGTACGACCAGACAAATAAATTTTAAACCAATCAAGAGCTCTGCCACTAACACCATACATTAACAACTGTCGTAGCAATATATTTGGATCAATTGTCTCAAAAGCTCGTTTCAGATCAAGAAACACACAAACAACTTTTTTTCCTTTTGATAAGGCTTCTTTCCACCCGATTAGCACCAAGTTTATTGCTGTTTCACAGGAGTGTGATTGACGAAATCCCGATTGATTTTCAACAATTATACTATTATCGTTCAAGTATTTTAAGAGTTGATTGTGAACAACTTTTTCAAGCACTTTTTCGTAGACTGGCAACGAATTAATAGGTCTATATTCTTCACACTTTAACGTTTTTTTTACTTTCTCAATAGGTGAGACAACCGAGTTTTTCCATGTACTTGGAAACTGTCCTTCAAGTAATGATGAATTAATAACTTTTAATAAAGGGGGACCAACTTTTTCAAATGCATCAATAAGTACTTTTGGACTTAATAAATTAGTATCACGTTTATTGTTAAGACTTTTGATTGTTATGCTTAGATCGCTTAGTGTTATTAATTCAAATCGGAAGGGGGTCTCCGTAACAAAGTCAATTTGGTTGAAATAAGGAACACGGTCGATTGAATCATTTATTAGTTTAACACTTTGAATAAAAAATACATTAAACCGATTTGCTAGTTGCTTGTCTTCAGTAACAAATACCCCATCAAACATAACCTTCTTTATTTCACTCTTTTTCTCACGCAGCACTAACGACTTAATGGTTTTCCACATCGACTTTTGATCTGTACAATCAGATATAGCATTTTTCGTAAAATTATTTTTTGCTCGGGTAAGTTCACTACTATATAGGTTACGGGCTAGTCTAAAGTCATACCAATCATCTACATTATTTGTAAAAACAGCTCTAAGTTTATTTATCTGCTTTTGTTTTTTCAATTCTAATAAATGTTCGCTGAACCATGAGTTTTCCCTTTCTCGTATAATTTTCACTTTTTTAAATTGATTTAGAACACAGTTTGTTTTATTTTGAAAAATGTTTGCACAATTATGAACGTTATGTGAGGGAAATCTATCAATATCAATTTGCTGGAATGCTGATAACAGACCAAAATTCGAATATTTAAAAATCACTTTCCTAATCGTTCGTTTTGGAGGTAATTTTGATTTGATTTCAATTTCTGCACATATTGCCTCATGATCTGCTATACTGAAATTACAATCAACATTAGCCTTCAATTGATTGCAGTTTGTTACAACATAATCAATTAAAGATCTTGATGTACTTGTTATCCTAGTTGGTATAGTAATCAACTGCTTACATCCATTTTGGTTTATTATGTTGTTACACTCACGTCTATAAATATTAGCTATATCAAACCAGTTAATGTTGAAGTCTCCCATAATAACCAGGTTACTATTATCTTCAACCAAATACTCCATCAAATCACTAAAATTTTTTACAAAATTGTCTATATGACGATGAGGGAGATCTATATAGTCCAGCAAGCACAAAACACAAAGAGTCACAACGTACCTTGACAGTGAGACACCACATATCCAAATTAACATCAAACGTACTAAGTTTCTCACATTGTAGAATTTCTTTCACATAAATCGCAACACCACCTGTATGCCTCGATGAGCTATCACAACGTAGAATCTTATAATTTGCTATATTTATTTCATTATCATCAATATTCTCTGTTAAGCAAGCTTCACTCAATACAACAATATCAAATTTTTCTTTCAACACTATTTGCTCTAGCACATCGAAATTCTTTGTTAAACTTTGGACATTGAAGTACACTAAACAAATATTATTTGGTTGCTAATATTTTATTTTATTCTTTTCAATTAGAATTTTCTTTTTAAAAACCGGACATTCGTTACTTCTACTATCATGATCAATATCAAAACTTAGCTTTAGGTTTTTGTTATATTGGACACAATTAATACACTTCAGAGATTTTTCACAATGCCGGTCATCATGAGAATCACCACAACGTGGACAGACTTTTTCATTTTTGCATGTTTTCGCTTCATGATGATAGCCCCAACATTGATAACATCTTTTGAGGTTTATATACTCATACACGGCACATTGGTCCCAACCGACGTTAACCATTTGCATTTCAATCATTTTTTTATAAACATCACAATCAACTTCAAAAATCGCATTAAAATTATTTTTCCGATGGTTTTTAAATAACCTTAAACAATTAATGTTATTAGAAATATCGTTTTGAGATTTTAATGCTTTACTCAATGTTTCTTTTTCTCACTCTTCATTTAAACCACAAATTATCACATTTGGTTTTTTTAATTTTGTAGTGATTACATTGTAATCGTTTCCCATTTTAGCCGAAACCTCACGCTCAATAGTTTCCCTCGAATTGGTATCTGCACACTTAATTGCTATTGCACCATCTTTACGGTTGGATACACTCTTCACTTTTAAAGATAACGATTGAGGATCAATATTTTCTTTAATCGCTTTTTTTGTTTTTTCACTGTTTTGTGTACCTTTGGGTGCAATAATAACTTGGGGCTCATTTACCAAGACATTTGAGACAGATGGCTTATGATTCTGGAAATCAGATATTGACGTGCACGGGACAAAATTATCAATTTTTTTTTCAATATTTTTAACCATTTCACTATTATTACGCATTAGATTTTTTTATTTCATTTAAACTTTTCAACAGATCTTTAGAAAATTTTTGACATTCAACACATTGAAAAAGCATACACTCATTTTGCACTGTTGCGCGTTTCTCATACTCGCTAATGTTAAAGCAAGACAAGTGGAATACTCCATTACACACACCGCTGCATGAAATGCCATCCTTTTCTTTTTTTATATGCTTATTGCACATTTTGCACTCAATAGAACTCATTATGTATGTAAATAAGTAAATAAGGTTTTTTTGTTTCTTTGTTTAATTTTCCACTCAAGATCAGTAATTTTTAACGTTTTATTTTTAGTTTTAACACTTGAAAACAGTGATTTGCTTTTAAAACAATCAATTAATTAGTGTAATTGTCCACTTATACTTACTTTGCACTATTTTTTATTGTTGCCAATGCCTTAAAACAACTTTAAAAATAATAAATACGTAGAGCACTTAATTCGCACAGCTGTCACGACGTAGGTCTCTCTCTCTCTCTTGTTCGTCCCGAATAATTCCATCTGCAGCCACTATATCGATGCAGGCGGTAACAATGAACTACCTTTAACTTGCCTCTTAGTCCTCTTTGGATGCGGTAAACCACGTCGTTAATCCTCGTGACAACAGTATAAGGACCTTCCCAGTTCTGCTGAAGTTTCGGTGACAATCCCTTTTGACGATGAGGATTATAAAGCCACACACGATCTCCTGCTTGGATTCCTGCCGTTGTCGCTTTTGTGTCGTACCGTGCTTTCATCCGGTCGCTGAAGGTTTTCATCCGTTCCCTTGTTCTTTTATGGATGTCAGCGAGTCTCTCCTTGAGGTCGTCCACATACTCGTTCGTATCTTGTGGCTCCTCTGTGGGGCATCCGAATTTAAGTTCGCTGGGCAGCCGCATGGTTTTCCCGAAAAGAATGTCAGATGGTGTTTGTTCTGTCGAGCTATGTACCGCACTTCTAAAGGCCATCAGGAATAGCGGTACGTGCCTATCCCAGTCTCTTTGGTAGTCGCCTACGACCTTGGTGAGGTGTTCTTTCAAGGTGCGGTTGAATCTTTCAACCATCCCATCAGATTGTGGATGAAGCGGTGTGGTTCTGGTCTTCTTGATGCCAAGTAGTCCGCACACTCCTTGGAAGATGTTTGACTCAAAGTTCCTCCCTTGGTCGGAATGGAGTTCCATAGGCACGCCAAACCTACTCACCCAGTTAAACACAATCTGGTCGACCACCGTTTTGGCTTCTTGATTTGGGATGGCATACGCCTCAGGCCACTTGCTAAAATAGTCCATTACAACCAGAATGTACTTGTTTCCAGCGTTGGTCTCTGGAAAAGGCCCAGCCACATCTACTGCAATCCTCTCAAAATGTGATCCAACGTTGTACTGATGCATCTTACCTTGAATCTTCCTACCAGGTCCTTTGGTTGCAGCACACTTGTCACATGTTCGGCACCACTTCTCCACGTCATCTCTAGCATGTAACCAGTAGAACCGATGTCGCACCTTCTCCAGTGTTTTGTTAACTCCCAGGTGGCCTCCAGAGACCCGTCGTGCATCTCCCGAAGAACTTCACTGACTTTCGATTGCGGTACGATCAGCTGCATCACATACGATTTACCGTCAGCGGACTCCCATCTTCGCCTGAGGACACCTTCTTGCACATATAGTGAGTCCCACTGTGCCCAATAGGCTTTGAGAACTGGACTCCTGTCAGAAATATCTCCCCATTCAGGTTTCTCTTCATTTTCTTTCCATGCGAGAATGGGTTCGATATCTGGATCCTCCTGTTGAGCTGTCCTCACTTCCTCATTGCTCCATCCGCTTATTGGGTCAGCTCTTAGTCGCTGAGCGGTAATATTTTCTTTGTCTTCTTGTCGCCTACAATGCTTGCACTTTGCAAGGTCTTCGGGATAATGCGTCGGCGTTTGAGTGCAACTTTCCTCTGCGGTGTTGAATCTGGTAATCATAAGTCTGCAGTCTTTCTATCCACCTTGCAACTTGACCTTCTGGATTTTTGAAGTTCAACAGCCAGTTCAGAGCACCATGGTCCATCCGCAGAAGAAATTTCTGTCCATAGATGTGCTTATGGAAGTGCTTTGTTGCCAAGATAAGAGCTAGCAGTTCCCTTCTGGTCACGCAGTAGTTTCTTTCAGGCTTCGAGAGGACCTTACTGTAATATGCCACCACTTTCTCTTCGCCATCATGCACTTGGGATAGTACCGCCCCGATTCCAACGTTTCTTGCATCTGCGTCGATGATGAATGTTTTGCCAGGTGTTGGATGTGCCAGCACTGGAGCATTACAGAGGCGGTATTTGAGTTCCTGAAAAGATTTTTCACACTCACCTGACCATTTAAACTGCTTCCCTTTCTCGGTGAGCTGATGCAAACTCTTTGCAACTCCAGCAAAGTTCTTAACAAATCGTCGGTAATATGTAGCAAGACCAAGAAAGCTTCGGAGTTGATGTTTGTCCTGTGGTGTTGGCCAATTTTTGACGGAGTCAATTTTTTCAGGATCAGTCTTCACTCCTTGGGAAGAGATGATGTCTCCCAAATACTTAACTTCGGTTTTGAAAAGTGCAAATTTTTCTGGATTCAGTTTAAGGTTAACCTCTCGAAGTCTCTGAAACACGGCTTTTTGGTTCTTGCAATGTTGGTCAAATGTTTTCCCGTAAACAATGACATCGTCCAAGTAGACTGGGCAAGCTTTCCATGTCAGTCCTTGAAGAACGCACTCCATCAAACGCTCGAATGTTGCCGGAGCGTTGCATAGCCCAAACGGCATAACTTTAAATTGCCAGAGCCCATTACCTGTAGAAAACGCCGTCTTTTCCCGATCATCAGGGTGGATGTCAACTTGCCAATATCCACTCTTCAAGTCCAGCGTCGAAAACCACTGGGCTCCCTCCATAGCATCCAGGGTATCACTGATTCTCGGCAGGGGATAGCTGTCCTTTTTAGTCACATCATTCAGCCTTCGGTAGTCCACACAAAAACGAGTGCTTGCGTCTTTCTCTTTCACTAGCACCACTGGTGAAGCCCAAGGACTTTTGGAATTCTCAATAAGACCGTCTTTCTTCATTGCTGTTATCATTTCCTCAACCTCACCTTGTTTGGCCAGTGGAAGGCGTCTTGCGGGTTGACGAATCGGTCTTGCATCTCCTGTGTTGATGCGATGCTGCACCAACTGTGTCCTACCATATTGTCCCTTTTGCGATGCGAAGATGTCAGTGTACTCTTGTAGGAGATTTTCAGACATCCTTGTTTGTTGGTGATCAAGGTTGGATGAATACAGTATTTTAGCTCTGATGGTTTTGAGCTCCTCCGGAGTTATAGTTTTTCTCGGGGCTTCATCTGTGATCTTCGTAATTGCTGCAACCGATTCGCAACGTCCAACGACTTCTAGCCACATGTTTGTTCCCGTTAATAGTAGTCTCCACAGTCAGACTTTTGTTGTCTCGTTTGGTCTGAGAGACCTGGATGGTGGTTCTGGGGCCATCGATACAAGAAACCAGCCTCTGCCCCTCGAAGTTGGTTTTTACTCGTTTCCCTGATGGGAAAACGGGCTGATAGACAACGCTGGTGTTGTTGTTACCTTGCTCTGGGTTGGATCTCTTGCTTCCACAATGTTGACAAGCGGCTTTATTTGGTGGTAGTCGGCATTGACGTTGTAAGTGCCCGGTCTTGTTGCAGTTCCAACATCTTGCTAGTCCGCTCCGCTGGTTCTTTTGTATTTCAGCTCTTTGGCAAGAGCATTCTTCGACTATGGCTTCTCTAAGTCGATGTAATCCATGAGAAGCCTGTTCTGCCGCTTAAATTGTCAATGCGAATGCTAAAGGTTCAGAAAGAGTACGTGTTCTAGCAGTTCGCACAGACCTCTGAAGATTTATATCCGAAATGGCACAAACGAAGGACTCAACAGCAAGCTGTTTGATGATTTCTTCTCCAGCATCCGGGTATGCCAGGTGAACCAGTCTTTCGACGTCTGCTTGGAGCTGCTGTAGACTTTCACCCCTTTTCTGGACTCTGTTATTGAGTTGGACCCGGAAGACTTCTTTCAAGTGGCTATCTCCAAAGCGTTTATCTATAGCTGCCACGAGAGAACTGAAATCACCGCTCTTACCAGCTGGAACTGTTTTAAGTAATTCAGCTGCTGGTCCTCTAAGAGCAAGAGTCAGTGCAATATACTTGTCTTCGTCATCCCAGCCATTTGTTGTCGCGGCTGCCTCAAATTGTCTCTTGTAGACTGGCCAAGAAGACTGTCCATCAAATGTTGGCGGTCTCATCTCCTTTTTCTTTGCAAACTCTCCAGCAGATTCTCGAATTTTGATTTTGCGGATCTGGTCCAATTCCTTGGTTAGAACAGAGAACTGTTTATCACATCGTCTTTCTACGATTTCGAAACGATTCTCTACAACAGAAAGCTGTTTCTCCATACCTTCAGCGCGTTCGTCTAGGGCACATACATTTTTCTCAATGTTACCCAATTTATCTTCTAGAATGTTTTTCTGACCTTCCAAAACATTCTGTTGCGCCACAAGTCTTTCGAGAATATTCTGTTGTTCCATCTTTTGTTCGCTTCGTTGTGCTTCCAGTTGTTCGAGAACATTCTGCTGTTCCTTCTTTTGCTCATTTCGTTGATCTTCTAGCTTCTTTTGGTGTACTTTGAGTTTTTCGAGAACATTCTGCTGTTCCTTCTTTTGTTCGCTTCGTTGTTCTTCAACCAGCTTCTTTTGCTCGTTTCGTGTTTCAAGTTGTTCGAGAACATTCAGCTTTGATCGTTTCGTTGCTCTTCCAGACGTCCGAGAATATTCTGCTGTTGCTCTTCAATCAGCTTCTTTTGTTGTTCTAATAAAAGCTTCATCATACTAGAAAAATCTACACTTTCACTTACTTCTTCTTCCTCCACTTCTGTTTCAAAAACAAAAGTTTTTGCGTCTTCCCCTTGCTGTTCCAAATAGTTGCGCTAACGCAGGACGAGCTCATTTTTCGATCCCGCTCTAGAAAGATTTCGCTTACCTAACTCACTTTTAAGCTCAATGCAGTTGAGCTCTTCCAACAACTTACCCATTTTCACTGTATTTAACGTTTTTTTTTTACACTTTACTAGTCAAATAAGTTTTATTTACACTTCTGACACCAATGTAACGTGCGCTTAGTTCGCAAAATGAAACTTCACTTTTCAATTTATTTCTACCACTTTTATTCAGTATCTATACTTTATTCGATCTCAACTCGACTTTTGGACTATCACTTGTTCACAATAATTCACTCTTAACTTTATCACTCTATAATCAAAACTGCCATCTGGTTGCCTCGGGCGGCCTATTTATATCGAATGACATTTCATCTAGAGCTCTCCAGTAATTTCCACATGGTCTCCACTCTCCACTCTGCTGTCAAACATTTTCTCTCCTAGTATATTTCTACACTTACACTAGTGTTGCCAGTTGTATTTTCGGTTGAACATGTTCGATTAAAAAAATTTTTTTTTTTTTTTTTTTTTTTTTTTTTTTTTTTTTTTTTTTTTTTTTTTTTGTCAGGAGTAAATCTTCAAAAGACACTTAGCAGTATTCGATACCAAGTAGTGTGGGATTCTTACCCACTAAAAACTCCTCGTTCTGGAAAATTGAGATTTTTCTTTCTCAATAATATTATCGCTTTAAGGGAAGCTTAAACTTTTAATGCTTCCCATGACTTTTAGGCCATTAGCTCGTGTGGCTTCTTCTTAATCTCCGAACATTGCCTCTCGTATTTAATATGAACTCCATTTCAGAGTTGATATGACTATGCAGTCGCTGATTGTGTGATACAGCATGTTTTCTTACAACTTCTGTAACCGTTTCTATTTGTAGGTCACGATGTAAATCGCTATTTCTTATATACCATGGTGCATTTACTATTCCACGAAGGACTTTGTTTTGGAACTTTTGGATGATTTCAGTATTTGTTTTCTTTGTACAGCCCCATAATTGGATTCCATAGGTCCAAACAGGTCTAAGTACTTGTTTATAAAGCATTATTTTATTTTCGACAGATAAGTCCGAATTTCTACCGAGTAACCAGTACATTTTTCTATATTTCAAGTTGAGCTCTTCCCTTTTCTTTTTGATATGCTCTTTCCATTTTAGCTTTGCATCCAAATTCATCCCAAGGTATTTGGCCGTATTGGCGTAAGGTACAGCTTGATTGTTGATGAATATTTGAACGTAGCTTAACTTAAAAAATTAAGATTAAAAAATTTGTGTTAAATGTTGGGTTCGCGTTACAGTACGTCCGTGCCACCAGTGACAACAACGTATCCCTTCTTTTATAGGCCTTCAGAAAGACGACTTGCATTCAGAACAACTTGCTTTTGCCTGCACGAGGACCTCGAAGCGTTTTATGGGCTGTTGTGCTTACTACTACTGGAACCTTTCAATGGACAACCTGACGTCTTCAATGTTGTTGATGAAAACAAACTACCAGATTGTGCACCACCAGCGATTGGCATTTGAGCTTGATTGTACCGCATATTATTTGCCATTGGCGGTGGAGGTCTTGCCGGATGTTGTTGTTGGTGCTGTTGAGGAAAGTTATCCGAAGTATTATCGTTGTCTGAATAGACTCCTAGATTGGGTAGGTTTATGGGTCGGGGTTGTGATTGTGGTGGTGGTGGTCGCGTTGGAATTGTACTTTGTACCGGACCATTCGTAGTTGCTGGACTGTGCTGTGGCGAATCGCTTGGAGGCGTCACTATAGGTTTGCCCTTGAGAAAATAGTCAAGAAAATAAGATATTTAATATTAATGTGCGATATAAATTTACAACACCACACAACCTACAACCAATTCAATTGGACCTTTTAGAGACCAATTCCTTGTCTCAGCTATCGCTGCAAGTCGGTCCAATATTGTAGATACACTGAATCTACTTGATGGGTTGACTGTGAGACATGCCTTATTGATTACATCATTTAAACAATTGAATCTAGAATCCGAGGGTATTGTAAAATTTCAATTTACAATACGAAGTTTAGCGGAGTCCTCGAATGGATGTTTTTGAAAACACAGACAGTAAAGAATGCATCCTAATGCCCACATATCTAACTGCGGTCCTATCACATAATTGTTCCAAGAAGTGTCTAGCATTTCTGGAGACCTGTACATAGGTATTGTCACAGTTGTAAGCTAAAAGAAGTAAAACAATTCCAATAAATAATCTGAGAACAAAATACAACAAATAATTTCTTTTACTTCACCTTTTACTTTTGACAGATTGGGTTGGGTTTGTTCGCGTAACATATATAAAACACACTTTTTATGTCAAAATCTAGGTAAGTTTGCTGGGATTGGCTGCAATATTTGTAATTTCCCTATAGTATGCGAACGAACCCAAAATACATCCGGATGTAAAAATTTAAACCCGACAACTCAATGCTGTTTAAATCCATCGGGTTTATTTGGAGTGAATAATATGGATTTGCGTTTGACAACTGGGTTTATGCGATTTTACATCCGGATGTAAATTTAAACCCGGGTTTATTGGGTGAATAATATGGCCGTTAGTAAAATTTTTGAACAAAGTATTAAAATAAGACTATTGCAATTTTTAAATAAAAACAACTTTCTTAGCTCTCTACAATTTGGGTTTCGGAAAGGTAAATCCACTGAAGACGCTCTCCTGAAATTTTGCTCCGAAACTTTTAATAATCTTGACAGTAAAAAGTGTACAGCTGGTCCCTTTGTCGATATCACTAAGGCATTTGATATGGTAAACCACGAAATCCTGTTATCTAAACTGGAAAATGCTGGTATAAGGAGTATTATGAGTAACTGGTTCAGATCCTACCTTGAAAATAGATCATTGCGTGTAAGAATTAATAATATTAGAAGTGACTTCAAATTTCTGAATATAGGAGTACCTCAAGGCTCAGTACTTGGTCCTATACTTTTCTTATTTTATATTAACTCTTTGTTTAAATTACCATTCAAGTCTAAAATTACTGGCTTTGCAGATGATGTTGGTTGTGCGTTTGGTGCTGATAGTCCCCTTGATTTAGTGGCTGATATTAATTGGGATTTGAATTTCTTTAGGTCGTGGTTCGCAGAACATAAGTTAGTCATTAGCTCTAAGACCAAAATTATGTTTTTTAGTCTTTCTTCTCCGAACGTTTTTGAACCAGATATCTTTTTCCATGAACCAATGTGCAAGAAGTATAAACTTTTAAACTACAATACTCAACGCCATAGCATTGGGACTTTTGATCAAAATGTTAAATTGCTAAAAACGGTCACCAATTCATCCAAATTAGACGCATATGAATCCATATTTATTAACTTACATTCAAATTTAATGAATTTAGAGCCTGGACCTATTGAATCTACTCTGTTTGACATATTAAAAGATAATACATAAATTTTCACTTGTTTGTTTACATTAAAAACTATTTGTTGCCTCTCATTTACAAATACAACTTAATACTGTAATGTTAACCTTTTTTGTTACTTCTCTCATATTGTCATAATATCAGTTATTTGTATGATACTCACACTTTTGTAATGTTAATTATCTGTAATTTGCTCACACTTTTGTATTGTTAACTAAGTATATGTATTAAACTTTGTTCTAACTAGACAATGACTAAAATGTTAGCTTATTTTGTTTTTCTCTTTTTTGCTTAGTGTATATTTTGCGCTCGCTGATGATGGGCAGACAGTAATTTTGTCCGAAATGCATTCGATATGTATTTAAAAATAAATTAATTTGAGTTTTTTAACCGAGACTTTTGTTGTTTTATTTTCAATCGATTTCTTGCGGTCAATAAGGAATAATTTACAAAACAAACGTTTATAAACTTTTAAGTTGCTTTTGTGCTTCTGAGTCGAGTGCGATCACTTACCTTGACCACCAAATCTGTAGTGAGTCTAGTTTCCAAATTGAAAAAGTGGATGTTTTTCAGTATATGGGACTCTTAATCGACTCAAAGATGACTTTTAGCAACAAAACCGAGAGTCTAAAAACATATTTTCGTTCTACACTGCGGCACTTCTTCTATCTCCAAAAAGTTTGCTAAAATGATCTTCTTAAAAAAATGTATTATGGAATTTTCCATTCCAAATTGCAATATGGAATAGCATGTTGGGGTGGAACGCACTTTAACAATGTGAGACCTATTTTAACTTTACAAAAATATGTAATTAGGATAATTAGTAGGAAGGGAAGACTACATCATAGTTTTCCATTATTTGTAAGATTGAAAATTCTACCAGTTCGACATTTATATTGTTTCAAGGTCCTTAAAACTTTCTTTTTGCGCTCAGGAAATCTGAATTTCAGAATCCTAGATAATCATAATCTACGAAACAACTTGCAATATCTTGTACCTGTTCCCAGCTTTCGGACGACTACTTTTCGTAATTTTTACACAGTAATGTCTTGTAGATTATTTAATAAACTTCCTACTGCGTTAAGGTCACTTATATTACCAAATCTTTTTCAGATACATTTATAATCCTGGTTGTTTGATTTTGATTGTGGTGTTTTAGAAATAGTTGTGTTTTCTTTAACTATTTTACTTCCTTAATGTTCTGGTGAGTTATTAGAATATCTGATCAATCTCATTTTAAACTGTATTAATTTTTCTTGCACTTGGCTAACAAAACAAAAATTAACTCTTTTTTTGATTTTATAAATAGTGGAGGACCGTTAGACATAAAAAAGGCAAAACCTAGGAATTCAGGGCCAGTCCATGGATTTTCATGAAAATTTCGGAAATCTGTTTTGAATGGCGTATACAAAAAAGTTAAAAAAAAAAATTTCGCCGCTCTCAATTTTTTAATTATTTTTAAAATTAATTATTAACTTTTAGAATTTTATTTTATTTATTTAGGGCGTTTTAGATACGGTTTTCCAAAGAGTAAGGATGGAAAGGTTTGGTCAAGACAAAAAAAAATATGTGAAGGGGGGTCTATATCCCTCCGTGTAGGCGCGAGGGGCAATTTTATATGAAATTTACTTCATTTTTTATAAAATTATTAAAAATCAACTAAGCCACTTACTTTCCATACTTCAGTGTTTTTGAAAGCTATTTCTTTGTTCTTTAATAAAATTTTTAATTAGAGTTTACTTAATGAACAGTTTTTGAGAAATCAAGCCTCAAAGTCAAAATTTTGAAAAAAGAAAATATTTTTTTCCTAATTAATTTTTTTTTACATAATTTTGCCCCATTAAGCGCCATTTTTTCTTTTCATATTCAATGCTTTTACTAATTTTTATTCAAAAGCCAAAAACCGAACAAAAAATTTTTTCTTGGTTTAAGAGAAATTAAAAAAAAACGAAAGGTACTTTTTCCCAGAAAACAAAATGTCGTTAATTTCCCGCTAATTGAACTTTTTTCCTGGAAGTGAAATATGAAATGTGTCTCAAATAGCATATAAAAAAAAGTAAAAAAAATTTTTTTGTATATATATATATAATTTTAATTTAAATTATAAATAACTATTAAAATTTTAGAGTTATCTTTTAATTATATTAGTTTTAAGTTAAATTTTAAAACTATGACCTATTACAAACTTGAACTTTGGTCTCAAAGGAAAGCACATGTACTGATGTGTGCCCCTAACGCTGTTTCCGGTCAAACGAGTTGATGAAACCGAAAAAATGTGGTTTTTTCCCAAATTTTGAATTTTCAGCCAATCAAAGAAACTCAAATCAGTTAAATTAACGGTTCGAAGTTTTTTTTTAGGTGGGGAGCATGCTGATGTAGTGTTCTTTCTTTTAAATAAGAATTGATGCATCCGTTATTGATATATGTTTGTTTGAATACTAAATGCACGTATAAAAATTCGCGAGTATTTATTTGGCAAAAAACTATATTTTTCCGGATTCATCAACACGTTTGACCGGAAACAGCATTTGGGAGACAAATCAGTACATGTCCTTTGAGACCAAAGTTCAAGTTTGTAATAGGTCATAGTTTTAAAATTTTACTTAAAACTAATATAATTAAAAGATAACTCTAAAATTTTAATAATTACTTATAATTTATATTAAAATTAAGATTATACAAAATTTTTTTTTTTAACTTTTTTTTATATGCTATTTGAGACCCATTTCATATTTCACTTCCAGGAAAAAAGTTCAATTAGCGGGAAATTAACGACATTTTGTTCTCTGGAAAAAAGTACCTTTCGTTTTTTTTTAATTTCTCTTAAACCAAAAAAAATTTTTTTGTTCGGTTTTTTGCTTTTGAATAAAAATTAATAAAAGCATTGAATATGAAAAGAAAAAATGGCGCTTAATGGGGCAAAATTATGTAAAAAAAAATTTATTAGGAAAAAAATATTTTCTTTTTTCAAAATTTTGACTTTGAGGCTTGATTTCTCAAAAACTGTTCATTAAGTAAACTCAAATTAAAATTTTTATTAAAGAACAAAGAAATAGCTTTCAAAAACACTGAAGTATGAGAAAGTAAGTGGCTTAGTTGATTTTTAATAATTTTTTAAAAAATTAAGTAAATTTCATATAAAATTGCCACTCGCGCCTGCACGAAGAGATATAGACCCCCCTTCCCATACAACTTTTTTTTTGTCTTGACCAAACCTATCCATCCTTACTCTTTGGAAAACCGTATCTAAAACACCCAAAATAAATAAAATAAAATTCTAAAAGTTAGTAATTAATTTTAAAAATAATTAAAAAATTGAGAGCGGCGAAATTTTTTTTTTTAACTTTTTTCTATACGCCATTCAAAACAGATTTCCGAAATTTTCATGAAAATCCATGGACTGGCCCTGGATTCCTAGATAAAAAGCTTACGGTCCTCCACTAAAAGCAATATTTAAATTTCACTGAATTAAATTTTTTCTGGCACTTGGCTAATAAAACTAATTGTAATTCTTTTGATTCTTTTCTAATTGTAAATTCTTACTTACTTACTTAGGTGGGCATTACAGTTCGGGGTGAACCTGGGCCTCAACCAACATCCTTCTATAACGATTTCGATCTCGGGCGAGCTCTCTCCAGTTTCGCACTCCAAGTCGGTTGAGGTCTTCATCCACTTGATTGCGCCACCTAAGACGAGGTCTTCCCCTTCCGCAATTTCCCTGCAATGTGCTTTCGAACACCCGACGAGCCGGAGCGTTTGGGTCCGTCCTCTCTACATGGCCCAACCATCGTAGCCTCGCGATGCGTACTCTTCTGGCTATGCCCATGTCGCGGTACAGCTCATACAGCTCGTTGTTGTATCTTCTTCTCCACACATTGTCTTCGCATACGGGACCAAAGATCATTCGGAGAATTTTTCTTTCGAAACGACCAAGAGTTTCCTCATCCGCTTTCGATATGGTCCATGCTTCCGCGCCGTACAGCAGCACTGGGATGATTAAGGTCTTATACAAGGTCACCTTGGTTTTTCTAGAGAGGGTTTTGTTTCTCAATTGCCTTCTTAACCCAAAGAAGCAACGGTTGGTAAGAGTTATTCTCCGTTTGATCTCCGCACTGATGTTGTTGTCCGTGTCTACAGCGGATCCTAGGTAGACGAAGTCCTGTACTACCTCGAAGTTATGTCTGTCTATTGTGACGTTATGTCCAATTCGTCGATGTTCTGTGTCCTTGTTTGATGACAGCATATACTTCGTTTCGCCCTCATTAACCATCAAACCCATTTTTGCCGCTTCTGTTTCAATACTCGCAAAAGCACCTATGACATCACGCAATATCGTCTGCATAGGCGAGTAATTGTACAGACTTTTGAAAGATTGTTCCTCTGATGTTGACGTTTGAGTTTCTTACAATCTGTTCAAGTATGATGTTGAAGAAATCGCATGACAGTTTGTCGCCTTGCCTAAAGCCTTTTCCGACATCAAAAGTCTCGGTGTGTTCTTTTCCGACCTTGACGGAGCAGCGTGAATTCTCCAAAGTCATCCTGCATAGTCGTACGAGCTTTGCAGGGATGCCGAAACTAGACATGGCTCTGTACAGCTCGTCTCTGTAAATACTGTCATACGCGGCCTTGAAATCGATAAAGAGGTGGTGAATATCGATATTATGTTCTCGGGTTTTTTCCAAGATCTGCCGTAATGTGAAAATTTGGTCTATTGTGGACTTCTATGGTCTAAAACCACTTTGATAAGGACCTATCAAGTTGTTAACGGGGTTTCAGACGTTCACATATTACAGCAGACAAGATCTTATAAGCGACGTTAAGGAGGCTTATCCCTCTGTAATTGGCGCAATTGTGAGGGTCTCCCTTCTTTAGGATCGGGCATACGATACTGAGGTTCCATTCATCGGGCATGCTTTCTTTCGACCATATCATGCAGATCAGCTGGTGCATGCTCCTTTCCAACTGATCTCCAGCTGCCTTGAAAAGTTCGGCATCAAGGCCATCTGCACCTGCAGTCTTATTTGATTTAAGTTTGCATATTGCAAGCTTAACCTCTTCTAGGTCGGGAGGACGGCATTCTTGATCATCGTCCAAGCTGAATGGGGCAATCTGCCTGACAGCGGAATTTGTGTCTTCATCGCCGTTAAGCAGTCTGCAGAAATGATCTTTCCAGATCCTCAGTAGCGACTGTGACTCTATAACTATGTTTCCCTGCTGGTCTTTACAGGCTTGAGTTCGGGGTTTGCCACCCTGGCAGGATCTTTTCTAATTGTAAATATCAATATCAATAATTGAATTTTCAAAATAAGGGTCACCCCATCCCATTTATATTTTGTTATTCCTTAATACTGAAGTGACATTTAAAACTGAAGAAATCACATGACAGTTTGTCGCCTTGCCTAAAGCCTTTTCCGACATCAAAGGTCTCGGTGAGTTCTTTTCCGACCTTGACGGAGCAGCGTGAATTCTCCAAAGTCATCCTGCATAGTCGTACGAGCTTTGCAGGGATGCCGAAACTAGACATGGCTCTGTACAGCTCGTCTCTGTAAATACTGTCATACGCGGCCTTGAAATCGATAAAGAGGTGGTGAATATCGATATTATGTTCTCGGGTTTTTTCCAAGATCTGCCGTAATGTGAAAATTTGGTCTATTGTGGACTTCTATGGTCTAAAACCACTTTGATAAGGACCTATCATGTTGTTAACGGGGTTTCAGACGTTCACATATTACAGCAGACAAGATCTTATAAGCGACGTTAAGGAGGCTTATCCCTCTGTAATTGGCGCAATTGTGAGGGTCTCCCTTCTTTAGGATCGGGCATACGATACTGAGGTTCCATTCATCGGGCATGCTTTCATTCGACCATATCATGCAGATCAGCTGGTGCATGCTCCTTTCCAACTGATCTCCAGCTGCCTTGAAAAGTTCGGCATCAAGGCCATCTGCACCTGCAGTCTTATTTGATTTAAGTTTGCATATTGCAAGTTTAACCTCTTCTAGGTCGGGAGGACGGCATTCTTGATCATCGTCCAAGCTGAATGGGGCAATCTGCCTGACAGCGGAATTTGTGTCTTCATCGCCGTTAAGCAGTCTGCAGAAATGATCTTTCCAGATCCTCAGTAGCGACTGTGACTCTATAACTATGTTTCCCTGCTGGTCTTTACAGGCTTGAGTTCGGGGTTTGCCACCCTGGCAGGATCTTTTCTAATTGTAAATATCAATATCAATAATTGAATTTTCAAAATAAGGGTCACCCCATCCAATTTATATTTTGTTATTCCTTAATACTGGAGTGACATTTAAAACTGTTTAAATTTTAACATCTAATGTCACTACCTTATTTCTTAAATAATATATTTTTGTGTTTTGAAATAAATGTATCTAGCATATTGTAACGCGAACCCAACATTTAATACCAATTTTATAATCGAACATGTTCAACCGAAAACACAAGCGGCAACACTAGTGTAAGTGTAGAAATATACTAGGGGAGAAAATGTTTGACAGCCGAGTGGGGAGTGGAGACCATGTGGAAATTACTAGAGAGTTCTAGATGAAATGTCATTCGATATAAATAGGCCGTCCGAGGCAGATAGTGTTCCTTAAACATCGACGCCTCAGGCCATTTGCTAAAATAGTCCATTACAACCAGAATGTACTTGTTTCCAGCGTTGGTCTCTGGAAAAGGCCCAGCCACATCTACTGCAATCCTCTCAAAAGGCGATCCAACGTTGTACTGATGCATCTTACCTTGAATCTTCCTACCAGGTCCTTTGGTTGCAGCACACTTGTCACATGTTCGGCACCACTTCTCCACGTCATCTCTAGCATGTAACCAGTAGAACCGATGTCGCACCTTCTCCAGTGTTTTGTTAACTCCCAGGTGACCTCCAGAAGGTCCGTCGTGCATCTCCCGAAGAACTTCACTGACTTTCGATTGCGGTACGATCAGCTGCATCACATACGATTTACCGTCAGCGGACTCCCATCTTCGCCTGAGGACACCTTCTTGCACATATAGTGAGTCCCACTGTGCCCAATAGGCTTTGAGAACTGGACTCCTGTCAGAAATATCTCCCCATTCAGGTTTCTCTTCATTTTCTTTCCATGCGAGAATGGGTTCGATATCTGGATCCTCCTGTTGAGCGGTCCTCACTTCCTCATTGCTCCATCCGCATATGGGGTCAGCTCTTAGTCGCTGAGCGGTAATATTTTCTTTGTTTTCTTGTCGCCTACAATGCTTGCAATCCTCTTTGCAAGGTCTTCGGGACAATGCATCGGCGTTTGAGTGCAGCTTTCCTCTGCGGTGTTGAATCTGGTAATCATAAGTCTGCAGTCTTTCTATCCACCTTGCGACTTGACCTTCTGGATTTTTGAAGTTCAACAGCCAGTTCAGAGCACCATGGTCTGTCCGCAGAAGGAATTTCTGTCCATAGATGTACTTATGGAAGTGCTTTGTTGCCAAGATAAGAGCTAGCAGTTCCCTTCTGGTCACGCAGTAGTTTCTTTCGGGTTTCGTGAGGACCTTGCTGTAGTATGCCACCACTTTCTCTTCGCCATCATGCACTTGGGATAGTACCGCCCTGATTCCAACGTTGCTTGCATCTGCGTCGATGATGAATGTTTTGCCAGGTGTTGGATGTGCCAGCACTGGAGCGTTACAGAGGCGGTATTTGAGTTCCTGAAAAGAATTTTCACACTCACCTGACCATTTGAACTGCTTCCCTTTTTCGGTGAGCTGATGCAAACTTTTTGAAACTCCAGCAAAGTTCTTAACAAAACGTCGGTAATATGTGGCAAGACCAAGAAAGCTTCGGAGTTGATGTTTGTCCTGTGGTGTTGGCCAATTTTTGACGGAGTCAACTTTTTCAGGATCAGTCTTCACTCCTTGGGAAGAGATGATGTGTCCCAAATACTTAACTTCGGTTTTGAAAAGTGCACATTTTCCCGGATTATTATTTATTATTATTATGCCCCGCCCACTTTCCCCTCCCAACCGGCGCGCGGAGAGGACCTTTCAATTATTCTCATTATTAGATTATGATTCTTATAGTATAGTTATGATGTATCTATTATTTTTATTTTATTTATTATTAAAATGAATGGAAATATTAAAAGTTTGAGTGTTAGGGTGTGTTATTTGGCTGAAAAGCCATTTGTTTTAATAATACTTTGAAGATCTAGTTAAATAGAATCCGCTTTTAAATAGTTTATCACTTCTTTTTTAAAGATTCCTATATTATTTATTGATTTAATTTAATTAGTAAGATTATTATATAATTGGAGACCTTTATACATTAAAGTGTTCTGTGCTCGTGAGGTTGATTTGTGTTCTAATCTTAAGTCTCTTCCACTTCTAAGGTTATAGGGTTGGGACTCACTAATATATTTTAGATTGTTGCTTAAATATTTCGGAAGCATATTATTTTTCAACTTGAATACGAATATTAAAACATTTAATTTAAATAACTGTGTTATGTCTAGCCAGTTTAATCTATGTAACATCGTTTTTATATGGGTAAGTCGCGCGCATTTTAAGATAATCCTCATAGCCTTGTTTTGGAGCTTTTGCAAACGAGAAATATCTCCTAGTGAGGATAAGAATAAAATGGTAGAACAATACTGAAAATGAGGTTTCACAATCGCGTCATAAATTTTAATTGCTGTTTTAGTCGAAAGTTTATTTCTAATCCGTCGCAGAAAGTATATTTTTTTTGATAATTTTTTACAAATATAATCTGTATTAGCTTTCAGATTTATTTTATTGTCAATTACCAATCCTAAGTACTTAAACTCATTCACATGTCCTATATGTTCACCATTAATTTGCACCACATTCTGTTCCGCACTATTGACACACATATACTTTGTTTTGCTTATATTAAGTTTTAACTTATTTGTCTTGAGCCATTCATTCACAGATTCCAGATCATTATTTATTTTATCCGTTCAGTTTAAAGTTAGCCTCTCGAAGTCTCTGAAACACGGCTTTTAGGTTCTTGCAATGTTGGTCAAATGTTTTCCCGTAAACAATGACATCGTCCAAGTAGACTAGGCAAGCTTTCCATGTCAGTCCTTGAAGAACGCACTCCATCAAACGCTCGAATGTTGCCGGAGCGTTGCATAGCCCAAACGGCATAACTTTGAACTGCCAGAGCCCATAACCTGTAGAAAACGCCGTCTTTTCCCGATCATCTGGGTGGATGTCAACTTGCCAGTATCCACTTTTCAAGTCCAGCGTCGAGAACCACTGGGCTCCCTCCATGGCATCCAGGGTATCACTGATTCTGGGCAAGGGATAGCTGTCCTTCTTAGTCGTAAACACTTTTGTTTTTGAAACAGAAGTGGAGGAAGAGGAAGTAAGTGAAACTGTAGATTTTTCTAGTATGATGAAACTTTTGTTAGAACAACGAAACGAGCAAAAGAAAGAACAACAGAATATTCTCGAACAACTTGAAGCACAGCGAAACGAGCAAAAGAAGGAACAGCAGAATGTTCTCGAACAACTTGAAACACAAAGAAACGAACAAAAGAAGCTGATTGAAGAACAACGAAACGAGCAGAAGGTGGAACAACAGAATATTCTCGAAAGACTTGAGGCGCAACAGAATGTTTTGGAAGGCCAGAAAAACATTATAGAAGGTAAATTGGGTAACATTGAGAAAAATGTATGTGCCCTTGAAGAACGCGTTGAAGGTGTGGAAAAACAGCTTTCTGTTGTAGAGAATCGTTTGGAAAGCCGATGCGATAAACAGTTCTCTGTTCTGACCAAGGAATTGGACCAGATCCGGAAAATCAAAGTTCGAGAATCTACTGGAGAGTTTGCAAGGAAAAAGGAGATGAAACCGCCAACATTTGATGGACAGTCTTCTTGGCCAGTCTACAAGAGACAATTTGAGGCAGCTGCGACAACAAATGGCTGGGATGACGAAGACAAGTACATTGCACTGACTCTTGCCTTTAGAGGACCAGCAGCTGAATTACTTCAAACAGTTCCAGCTGGTAAGAGCGGCGATTTCAGCCCTCTCGTGGCAGCTATAGATAAACGCTTTGGATATAGCCACTTGAAAGAAGTCTTCCGAGTCCAACTCAATAACAGAGTCCAGAAAAGGGGTGAAAGTCTACCGCAGCTCCAAGCAGACGTCGAAAGACTGGATCACCTGGCATAAACGGATGCTGGAGAAGAAATCATCAACCAGCTTGCTGTTGAGTCCTTCGTTCGTGCCATTTCCGATATACATCTTCAGAGGTCTGTGCGAACTGCTAGAACACGTACTCTTTCTGAAACTTTAGCATTCGCATTGACAATTGAAGCAGCAGAACAGGCTTCTCATGGAGTACATCGACTTAGAGAAGCCATAGTCGAAGAATGCTCATGCCGAAGAGCTGAAATACAAAAGTCCCAGTGGAGCGGACTAGCAAGATGTTGGAACTGCAACAAGACCGGGCACTTACAGCGTCAATGCCGACTACCACCAAATAAAGCCGCTTGTCAACATTGTGGAAGCAAGAGATCCAACCTAGAGCAAGGTAACAACATCACCAGCGTTGCCTATCAATCCATCTTCTGACACCAATGTAACGTGCGCTTAGTCCGCAAAATAAAACTTCACTTTTCAATTTATTTCTACCACTTTTATTCAGTATCTATACTTTATTCGATCTCATCTCGACTTTTTGACTATTACTTGTTCATAACAATTCACTCTTAACTTTATCACTCTATAACCAAAACTGACTGCTCGTTGCGTCAGCGGCCTATTTATATAGAACAACACTCATCTAGAGCGTTCCAGTTTCTTCTCCATGGTTTCCACATTTGCTGTCAAGCATCTCTACACTCACACACACTGGCTTACAAGCAATGCCTGTCATTTATACCATTCCATTATAGTGTTGCCAGTTGTGTTTTCGGTTTAACGCTTTTGATTAGGAAATTGGTATAAATGTTGGGTGTTCATTACAATACTATAGATTTCATATACAATGTCGTAAGCAACAACCTTCCACTCTCCAGTGGTTTTCCAGTGAGTTCGGGTGTGCTGAAAACCAGTTTCTATTCGGTATTAAAGCTCTTGTGGTGAATGAATTTGGTGAATTTTTTAGCCAAGTACATAAAAAGACGATAGTAAAAATAGCTATCGATAGTTTTTCTTAAACTATCAAATCATTCGATAGTTTTTTACTATCGATAGTAGGGCTGTTTTTTTGGGAGGAAGTCCGGTACCTTGTATTGTAAATACATGTAAAGCAAAAACAACAAAGATACAAGGGATAAACAAAGATACAGGGGATCAAAGGATGAGTAAATCTTACAAGGGATACCGTTTTTTTTTGGATTTACAATACAAGGTACCGGACTCCTCCCAAAAAAACAGCCCTAGTATCGATAGCCTATCGATGTTTAAGAAACACTAGAGGCAGAGATAAGAAATTAATTAGATGGCAAACTTCACACACACATTGAAACTGCCTTCAAGCTGATTTACCGAAAATCACCGCTACTACTCTGAGTACAGCTTCCACTCCACCTTTACTTTACACAAAATCTCACTACTACCACTTTGAGTACAGCAAATCTCACTACTACCACTTTGAGTACAGCTTCCACGTAGTCACAGACAGAGGATGTGATTACAAAAACAACAATGTAAACAAATGGTTGTTGCGGGGCAAGAGAAGTAAAGGATTGCCATCTAAATAATTTCTTATCTCTGGTCCGAGGCAACCAGAGGGCAGCTTTGATTATAGAGTGATAAAGTTAAGAGTAAATTGTTGGTAACAAGTGATAGTCCAAAAGTCGAGCTGAGATCGAATAAAGTATAGATACTGAATAAAAGTGGTAGAAATAAATTAAAAAAGTGAAGTTTTATTTTGCGAACTAAGCGCACGTTACATTGGTGTCAGAAGTGTAAATAAAACTTATTTGACTAGTAAAGTGTAAAAAAAAAAGAAGTTAAATACAGTGAAAATGGGTAAGTTGTTGGAAGAGCGCAACTGCATTGAGCTTAAAAGTGAGTTAGGTAAGCGAAATCTTTCTAGAGCGGGATCGAAAAATGAGCTCGTCCTGCGTTTGCGCAACTATTTGGAACAGCAAGGGGAAGACGCAAACACTTTTGTTTTTGAAACAGAAGTGGAAGAAGAGGAAGTAAGTGAAAGTGTAGATTTTTCTAGTATGATGAAGCTTTTATTAGAACAACAAAAGAAGCTGATTGAAGAGCAGCAGCAGAATATTCTCGGACGTCTGGAAGAGCAACGAAACGATCAAAAGAAGGAGCAGCAGAATGTTCTCGAAAAACTCGAAGTACAACAAAAGAAGCTAGAAGAGCAATGAAATGAGCAAAAGAAGGAACAACAGAATGTTCTCGAACAACTGGAAGCACAACGAAACGAACAAAAGATGGAACAACAGAATATTCTCGAAAGACTTGAGGCGCAACAGAATGTTTTGGAAGGTCAGAAAAACATTCAAGAAGGTAAATTGGGTAACATTGAGAAAAATGTATGTGCCCTAGACGAACGCGTTGAAGGTATAGAGAAACAGCTTTCTGTTGTAGAGAATCGTTTCAAAATCGTAGAAAGCCGATGTGATAAACAGTTCTCTGTTCTGACCAAGGAATTGGACCAGATTCGCAAAATCAAAATTCTTAAACTGAATTCAGAAAAATGTGCACTTTTCAAAAACGAAGTTAAGTATTTGGGACACATCATCTCTTCCCAAGGAGTGAAGACTGATCATGAAAAAGTTGACTCCGTCAAAAGTTGGCCAACACCACAGGACAAACATCTACTCCGAAGCTTTCTTGGTCTTGCCACATATTACCGACGTTTTGTTAAGAACTTTGCTGGAGTTGCAAAAAGTTTGCATCAGCTCACCGAAAAAGGGAAGCTGTTTAAATGGTCAGGTGAGTGTGAAAAATCTTTTCAGGAACTCTAATACCGCCTCTGTAATGCTCCAGTGCTGGCACATCCAACACCTGGCAAAACATTCATCATCGACGCAGATGCAAGCAACGTTGGAATCAGGGCGGTACTATCCCAAGTGCATGATGGCGAAGAGAAAGTGGTGGCATACTACAGCAAGGTCCTCTCGAAACCCGAAAGAAACTACTGCGTGACCAGAAGGGAACTGCTAGCTCTTATCTTGGCAACAAAGCACTTCCATAAGTACATCTATGGACAGAAATTCCTTTTTCGGACAGACCATGGTGCTCTGAACTGGCTGTTGAACTTCAAAAATCCAGAAGGTCAAGTCGCAAGATGGATAGAAAGACTGCAGACTTATGATTACCAGATTCAACAACGTAGAGGAAAGCAGCACTCAAACGCCGACGCATTATCCCGAAGACCTTGCAAAGTGGATTGCAAGCATTGTAGGCGGCAAGAAGACAAAGAAAATATTACCGCTCAGCGACTAAGAGCTGACCCAATATGCGGATGGAGCAATGAGGAAGTGAGGACAGCTCAACAGGAGGATACAGATATCGAACCCATTCTCGCATGGAAAGAAAATGAAGAGAAACCTGAATGGGGAGACATTTCTGACAGGAGTCCAGTTCTCAAAGCCTATTGGGCACAGTGGGACTCACTATATGTGCAAGAAGGCGTCCTCAGGCGAAGATGGGAGTCTGCTGACGGTAAATCATATGTGATGCAACTGATCGTGCCGCAATCGAAAGTCAGTGAAGTTCTGCGAAAGATGCACGACGGACCTTCTGGAGGCCACCTGGGAGTTAACAAAACACTGGAGAAGGTGCGACATCGGTTCTACTGGTTACATGCTAGAGATGACGTGGAGAAGTGGTGCCGAACATGTGACAAGTGTGCTGCAACCAAAGGACCTGGTAGGAAGATTCAAGGTAAGATCTAATATGCATCAGTACAACGTTGCATCGCCTTTTGAGAGGATTGCAGTAGATGTGGCTGGGCCTTTTCCAGAAACCAACGCTGGAAACAAGTACATTCTGGTTGTAATGGACTATTTTAGCAAGTGGCCTGAGGCGTATGCCATTCCAAATCAAGAAGCCAAAACAGTGGTCGACCAGATTGTGTTTAACTGGGTAAGTAGGTTTGGCGTGCCTATTGGACTCCATTCCGACCAAGGGAGGAACTTTGAGTCAAACATCTTCCAAGGAGTGTGCGGACTACTTGGCATTAAGAAGACGAGAACCACACCGCTTTATCCACAATCTGATGGGATGGTTGAAAGATTCAACCGGACCTTGAAAGAACACCTCACCAAGGTCATAGGCGACTACAAAAGAGACTGGGATAGGCACGTACCGCACACAGACGAGTATGAGGACGACCTCAAGAAGAGACTCGCTGACATCCATAAAAGAACAAGGGAACGGATGAAAACCTACAGCGACCGGATGAAGACACGGTACGACACAAAAGCAACAACGGCAGGATTACAAGCAGGAGATCGTGTGTGGCTTTATAATTCTCATCGTCAAAAGGGATTGTCACCGAAACTTCAGCAGAACTGGGAAGGTCCTTATACTGTTGTCACGAGGATAAACGACGTGGTTAACCGCATCCAAAGAGGACTAAGAGGCAAGTCAAAGGTAGTTCATAGTGACCACCTGCATCGATATAGTGGCGAGGCTGCAGATGGAATTGTTCGGGACGAACAATCTTAAGGAGGGGGCAGTGTAACGCGAACCCAACATTTAATACCAATTTTATAATCGAACATGTTCAACCGAAAACACAAGCGGCAACACTAGTGTAAGTGTAGAAATATACTAGGAGAGAAAATGTTTGACAGCCGAGTGGAGAGTGGAGACCATGTGGAAATTACTGGAGAGTTCTAGATGAAATGTCATTCGAAATAAATAGGCCGTCCGAGGCAACCAGAGGGCAGTTTTTATTATTGAGTGATAAAGTTAAGAGTGAATTGTTGTTAACAAGTGATAGTTCAAAAGTCGAGTTGAGATCGAATAAAGTATAGATACTGAATAAAAGTGGTAGAAATAAATTAAAAAAGTGAAGTTTTATTTTGCGAACTAAGCGCACGTTACAATATTATGCTTATTATAAATTATATTATTATAAGAAATAAATAAAAAAATGAAAAATGAAAAAAAAAAAAAAAAATCAATTTTTAGATTAACTGAAAAACTTATTCAGTTTTGCGTTGAACGGTTATCTAACAAGATATGTCAGATGCGACGGTTTTGATTTGTAAATGTAAAAAAAGTTTGTAAACTTGTTGACTCTACTCTATAAATATTTCATAGGCGTAAAAAACAATCAGTAATAGAGTTAGAATTAATTAATTTTATTTTTTCAATAAAAATCACACAAAAAAATTTCACCGTCACTTGGAAGTATAATTTTTTGATGTCACTTATCGCATCTGACAACTTAATAAACTGAATCTAGATTTTCTGCCTTCTTTTCCTGACTGAAAAACTGAATCTGAAAAAACTAAGAACTGATGAATTGTTAACAGAAAAACTTAACGTCTGGCCAATCAGAGGCCGAGAAAAGTTAGTTAATCTGAAAATCTAACTTGTGATGAACGCGCCCAATCAATATTAAAAATCTTGCAACGGATGCTATACCTTGTAACGAAGCATTGAGCTTGAAGCTTGAGGTATGCAATGGTAAATTGCTTAGCACCACCCTCTAGCGCCGAAACTAAACATATCATCCGTGCCACCAATCGCATCACCCGAATGTGGAATGCTTTACCTGGCTCTGTCTTTCCCCTGCATTACGATTTACAAAGATTCAAAAGCAACGTGCATCGGTGTCTCCTTTCAAATCCTCTCCTATTTTCCTAAATGCTCGCACTGTGTTTAATAACATTATAAGGGTAGTCATAACCCCTTGATGTGCGCGTTAATTATAAAAAAAAAAAAAAAAAAAAATCACCGGTAAGTCACCATACAAACAGGTAGCCAGGGCACTCAACCATAATATTGTACTGAGGTATACCACAGCGTGGTAGGCTGTACTATTAACAACAATAGCGGTGTGTCAAGCAGAATACACACAGCGCAGGTAAATGGCAAGGGGGAGATAACGAATGGCAGACAACAATGTACATTGCTTATGGGCTGCACACTACATTGCAGCAATGAACGCACATATGGTTTGGCTGTGATAAGGTAATCGAATTGTTGTTCGTGTTAAGTAGCAGCTGTGTACCAGGCAGAATACACACAGGATAGGTAAACCGCAAGGGGGAGATAGCGAATGGCAAACAACAATATACATTGCTTATGGGCTGCACACGACAGTGCCGCGACGAACACGCATATGGTTCAGCTGTGAGGAGGTAATCTCATTGTTGTTATTATTGAGCAGCAGCGTGACAATTTCACCGTGCATTACTTTTATATGGGCTGCACACGTTACCAAGAATGGAAAACATAAAAAGGGCAGCCAAATGATGCAAAATCATCCGTCCGCCGGCACAGGTCCAACAGTGCAAATCGCCAGGAAGGAAATAAAGAACTAAAGAACCAGTAAGGGTAAGAGGTAAAATAATTAAAACAATAAATTTATTAAGTATTGTGCCACAGGGGGCAACGAATAGTACCCGTGGATCCGACCGGCCATAGCTTGAGTTTCTACCCCACCAAGACCCTCGTGGTGCCTGTCGTTTCTACCCCAGCAAGACCCTCGTGGTGCTTGTCGTTTCTACCCCACCAAGACCCTCGTGGTGCTTTGTCGTTTCTACCCCACCAAGACCCTCGTGGTGCTTGTCGTTTCTACCCCACCAAGACCCTCGTGGTGCTAGTCGTTTCTACCCCACCAAGGCCATCGTGGTGCTTGTCGTTTCTAACCCACCAAGACCATCGTGGTGCTTGTCGTTTCTACCATACCGAGACCCTCGTGGTGCTTGTCGTTTCTACAGCACCAAGACCCTCGTGGTGCTTGTTGTTTCTACCCCACCAAGGCTTTCGGGCGCTTGTTAACGTGGCTACCTATAGGGTGTATCGCCACGTTTGCCGTGTCACTGGTGGCCGAATAAATAACCAGACGTAACACAAATTTGTTTCTCTTCTCCTAGGTGAAAAGACTACTAGAGTGACGACCTACTATACGAAGTACACTTAAGCCGCCCCCGAAGTCTAGTGTCACCCATACCCGGATACAACGTTTTCCCGATACATTCGGAGGTACCAGATTTTAACGAACGCCAAAATATATATATATATATATAATATACAATACATAGTAGCAATTTATTATAAATTATAATAAATATTTTAAAGGAAGTTCTAATAAAGAGAGAGTTTCCGACCATTGTAAATTTTTCGTGTGTTTATTTTACTCACCCTGGCCAGAAGCGAGTTTTACCCCGGCTGGAAACAAAAACACTTCACAACTTATTGGAATACCAACTTTTCCCGGTGAAATCCTAAAAAATATTTTTAATAATTTATGTCACAGGCTTGATTTTCAACCACCACAATTGTGCAGAATTTTTCGGGCAAGCCATAGAGAAGACTCTATTATCATTATAAAATCATTCCGCGCACGATAAAAACAACACACTCAAGGCGTTTGCAGCTTTTCGGAAGATTAACTCGCGACAATTAATGCTAAGTGACATCGGTGAAGAATCGCACACTGCAATTTACATACATGAGAGCCTAACCAAAAGCAATAGAAGTATTCTGCGTCAAGCAATTCGTCTAAAGCGCGCACGTGAGTTTTTTTCTGTTTTTACTACGAATGGTATTGTGCACATTAAATTTACAATAAATGATAAGCCTATAGCAGTCAACTCGTCGGATATGCTTATGTCAATTACCAAAAATCGTAAACAAAAAACATAAACTAATTCACTTTAGGTCCGTTCGTTGAACTTTCCCCAGGGTTGACCCAGGTTTTCTTGACAACCCTATGAGTTGTCAAGAAAAACCTGGATTTTCCAGTCCTCAAAAAACACTACACCACAAATCACCACACATCCCTGTCATTAAAAAAAAATACATGCCATTTGACAGCCCTCAAATCGCCACAGCAAAAAGCTAGGGCGAGTTTGGGGAAAACCTATGGCTCAAAAAACACTCAATTTGACATTCAGGGCGAATTTAGGTTTCTCAAAAAACGCTTTGTGGCGACCCTAGGGCAACCCCAGATCTTCAACGAACAAACCCTTTACGAAGAAGGGCGAAGGATAAACAACAAAAATGAAGTTTCACCACGTTTCAACGATGATGTACCAGGGCTGGCACCGGAAAAACTTGAGTACTTTTTATGTTTCTACTACAACTTTTTTTTGCGTTATAATTTTAATTTTTCTTATCTTTCACTCTTTTCTCTTTATATTTATATCTGATAATTTTTCCAGTTCTCTTTCTCTTACAAATAATTTTTTAAATTCATTTCTTTTGTTATATGGTTTCAATCGAAAATATTTTCAGCAGTTTTTTCTTTCACAACTAAGTTTATTTTCACAGAGCTGTTGTCTACGCATGGGGCAGTTTCAAACAAGAAATATTTAATTGTCATGAGCGCAGTTAACATTAGAGGAGTTTCACTTTCACAGGTCGGCAGATATACGAATTTTAACAGATGGACGATGTTAAATGTTTTTCGGAAGAGATACACTGGGTTATCCTTTTGCCACATAAATGCTCAAAGCCTTACGAAACATATTGACGAGTTCAAAAGTACGTTTGATTACTCTGCAATGGACATCATTTGCGTGTCTGAAACATGGTTGAACCAAACAGTAAACAATTCTTTTTTAAGTACAGGCAAGTATAGAATATTTCGTTCTGATCGCGTAATCAGCAGAGGAGGTGGCGTAGCCATTTTCTTAAAAAAAGACCTTAAAAGAACTATTGTTAAGGTATCTGATGCGAGTCATAGTATTCAGTATTTATTTATTGAAGTACTAAGTGCTGCTGAAAATTGTCTGATCGGAGTAGTGGGAGTACTGTATAAACCACCAAACATTTTCGATTCTACTTCCATCACAAACATTTTAGAAGATTTAGCACCCAATTATAATCATGTTATTATTGCAGGAGACTTAAACGTTGACCTTCTTGATAGAGAAAATAGTAGAGTTAAGGTTTTCAATGACAATCTGCTATCTCTGAATAAGCAATCCATAAACAGTGTATTGGAACTCAAATGACTGCGTAGTACGCAACCATTTGGGTTTCAAATATCTTCATAAATTTTATTTATTTGTAACGAGAGCTGTGATGTGAACGCTCAAGTCCGGACTCCGGACGTTCACTGGACGAAATACGAGTCTTGCGTGGACTGTCTACTCGCTTGCTGAATGGCCAGTTCCCACGATTGTTTGCGTGCCATCACAGCTCATCGAATATTACCATTTGTCATTCTACTGTCGATATTCAAAACAATCACATACCTAAGTGATTAATAAAGTTTGTAAAGATTTTAATTGTGCATTTGTTTTTGATTTATTCATTGGCAACCGTGACAGGACACTCTTCTTAAAGTTTTAAGTGTACCTGTATAAATCAATTAATTAATTAATTTCATTAAAAAAAAAAAAAATAATAAGTCAGTAGAATCAGTGTTCTGTTTAAAAAAAAAAAGATATGTCGAACGATGAAGTGTTTCCAGAAGGTCTTGAAGAGTTCTCTGATCTTCAAGATGCAACGGGGAAAGAAATTTTTGATCTTTTCCGCAACTACGGTAAGGATGGCCAAACCCGAAAAACGGTGGATAAACTGTTACAGAAAAAAGAAAAACTAGAAAATCTATGGGACTATTTCGACACAAACGACACCTAAATCCGTGACAAGTATTCAGATAAACCTCATCACGAGTATTTCATGAAGGAGTTTTACGAAAAGATAAAAGGCGCTTATGAAAATATGAAAGCGGACATCATCAGTCGCTTGAGCAGTCTGCCAGTCTTGGACGCAAACCAGACCATGGAGAAGCCACCAGCAGCAACTCCATCAGGATCATCGGTAAAACCAGCAGCAGCAGCAACAGAAGCAGACAAGATGAAGATGACCAGAGCACTTACGACAAGGGATAGGTATAAAATGTTGTCAAGGCATTTTCAATCCTCATTGGATAATTGCAGTACGGAACTAAAAAATACCTATCCCCAATGTTCGAAATTAAAGTGAAGAACCTAGTGGAGAATTTTGAACAATTAAAATTAGTTTTTCAACGCGTGGATGGCGATTTGGAAGAAGAAGATTTCAACATCTACTTTCATCTTCAAAAACAGCTAGAGATTCGACTGACTGGTGTGAAAGTGAAGAACCTAGTGGATAATTTTGAACAATTAAAATTAGTTTTTCAACGCGTGGATGGCGATTTGGAAGAAGAAGATGTCAACATCTACTTTCATCTGCAAAAACAGCTAGAGATTCGATTGACTGGCTTACCAACAAAAGGTATAACATCGGATCATCAAATGGCAATTGCTTCTTTGAAAAATTGAACTTCCAAAGTTTGACGGATGTTACCTTAAGTGGCGTCAGTTCTATGATATATTTAATCCAATGGCCCTTGAACAACCGATTTCGCCGGCCCAGAAACTGTACTTTTTGAGGACTAATCTGACAGGTGAAGCACTCAGTTTGATTCAAGGATTTCCAGCGACAGATAGTAATTTTGAAGCAGCCTGCAAGACACTGAGGGACAGATATGACAACAAACGGCTACTTTTGTGTGCACAGCTCGAAAAACTATTGTCCCAACAATCAGCATCGGGAACTGCTTCTAGCTTGCGGAAATTGCATGACAACACAAAGGAAGGAATTCAGGACCTGATCAATCTAGGATTCGCGGCACATGACTGGGATCCAATAGTCGTCCACCTTATCCTGAAAAAAGTTGACAAAGAGAGTAGGACCCTCTTCGAACAGTCCCTAGATGACCCAAGGAGCAGTCCATCGCTCTCAGAGTTGCTGAAATTCATCGAATCTAGGTTTCAAACGCTTGAAACCATCACGCATTCCGATGAAAATAGGAAGACAACCGCCATAGCAATTGAATGCAACGGCTGCGTGATGTGCAGCTTAGGTAACCATAAAATATATAAATGCAAAAAATTCTTGTCTCTTTCAGGTGCTGATCGTGAGAAGTCTGTTCAACGAATCGGAATTTGTAGAATTTGTCTGAGATCGGGTCATACTCAAAATTCATGCAATGCAAGGGGGTGTTTTATTTGCAATTGCAAACACAATACATTGTTGCACTACAAAAAAGAAAATAAATACAATTTAAAGGCAAAACCAATTTCTAATGCCAACACTATATCTTCCATAGGTGATCAAAACCAGCAAATAAAACAAGGTCAAGGGGTGGAAGGTCAGTCGTCAAACGCAGCTAGCACTTCCAGTTCCAATCACCGTAGCATTTATTTAGCGACAGCATTAGTTAACGTAAGGTCCGCATGCGGCACATTACTTCCCTGTCGTGCGTTATTAGATTCTGGATCACAAATCCATTTTGTGACAGCAGCCTTTGCACAAGCCTTAGGAATTCAGAAGCATCGGTCCGAAACCTCCATAAGTGGGATTGGAGGGCATGGAACGCCAACACAATTTTCCATAGAACTCTCATTTCAATCGCGAAATGGAAGCTTCAAAGGCAATATTGAAGCAACGATCCTGGCTAAGATAACTGACTATAAGCCGCATGACAGTCACACCAAATTACGTGACCTACCTGCTCACATACAGTTGGCAGACCCAGGATTTATGACAAACCAAAAAATAGATTTGCTGATTGGTGCTGAATTGTTCTTTGATCTTTTACTTCCAGGAGAAATCTTTATTGGTCCTCAACTTCCACTACTTCGAAACACGAAACTGGGTTGGATTGTAGCAGGTGGTGTTCAAGGTACCAAACATAATGCTGTATGCAGCATTGCCACAGCATCATCTCTTTCAAAAATCGAAAAACTTGTAAGCAGATTCTGTTAGTGTGAAAGTCATGATTCTCCAATTAAACGGATGAGCAATGAAGAACGTAATTGTGAAGACTTCTTCAACTCGACTACAAAAATTCTACCCAGTGGAAGATTCATGGTAAGTCTTCCGTTCAAAAAAGATCCATCGTCCTTAGGAGCATCTTTTGAAAAGGCACGCAAAAGGTTTATTTCACTGGAACGCCGCGCCGACTGGAACTCAACAATGAATTACGTCTGCAGTACACACAATTTTTATTGGAATATGAACAATTGGGCCATATGAGTCAAATAGAGAATTCGGATATTCCACAGACGCACTATTTCATCCCGCATCATTGCGTTTTGAAACCAGAAAGCTCGTCAACAGCATTGCGTGTAGTCTTTGACTGTTCAGCGAAAACATCCTCTGGAAATTCTCTAAACGATGTTCTGGGAATCGGACCAACAGTTCAACCTGATTTGTTTTCAATAATCCTTCGATTTAGATTAAAAAGACATGCATTCACAGCAGACATCAGCAAGATGTATCGACAGGTTTTACTTCCACCAGAAGACAGAGCTTTTCAACTTATTCTTTGGAGAACAAAAAATGATCAACCTCTGAGGACTTATAGGCTCAACACCTTGACTTATGGTTCGGCTTCCGCTCCATACTTAGCAACAAAATGTCTCGTTCAACTTGCAAAACAATACGAAAATGTTCACGTAAACGCATCCCAAACAGTAAGTCAAAACATTTACGTGGATGATTTACTTGCTGGAGCAGACTCAGTGTCAAAGGCTAGAGATATCCTTGAGGAGATTATACTATTTCTAGAAAAGGGTAAATTTGAATTAAGAAATTTTTGTTCTTATGATGAAAACATTTTAAAGAACATCCCTGATGCACACAAAGAAAAATTGGTAAGGTTTCATCAGTCTGACGTTATTAAAACCTTGGGATTAATTTGGAATCAAACCATCGATTGTTTTGAATTTGGTTTTAATTCTGGAAAAATTTAAAACGCCAGAAGCGACTGTGACGCGCAGAAGTGTGTTATCTGACCTCGCTCGTTTATTTGATCCTTTAGGTTTACTGAGTCCTGCAATAATGCTTGGAAAGCTTTTTGTTCAAGATTTGTGGAAAACGAACTTCTCGTAAGATGATAAGTTTCCTTTGGATCTCGCAAGTAAGTGGAAGGATTATATTAATCAATTTTTTGACCTTAGAAGCATCAGGATACCAAGATTTGTTATGTGTCAAAAACCATAAAGAACTGAATTACATGGCTTTTCTGATAGCAGCATGTCTGCACTTGGACCATGTGTATATGTCAGATGCATTGACGAATGAGGTAATATTTTTAGCAAATTACTTTGTTCAAAATCTCGAATAGCTCCGATGAAAACCACAACGATAGCTCAACTTGAACTTCAAGCAGCGGAGATCATGGTAGAACTTGTCAGGACAATACTTCAAACTTTCAACATATGTGTTCATAAGATTGCCTATTATACTGACTCAACAACTGTGCTAGCTTGGATAAATTCTCCTTCTTATGTATGGGACACCTTCGTTGCAAATAGGGTAGCCAAAATCCAAACTGAAACGCAGATTTCACAGTGGAAACATATTAAGGGAGAAATAAATCCAGCTGATTTAATAACAAGAGGCTGTACGCTTGACAACCTTTCCATTTCTCTGCGATGGTTAGAAGGTCCAGTATTTCTCAAATTGGATGAATACTTGTGGGAAGAAAGTAAGTACACCATTCCACAGGTAATTTCGGAATTAAGGAAAATCAAGACGGCCTTGCTAACTGCAAATAATGAAGAAGATATCTTGAATACTATAAAGCATAGAAACTCTTTTTGTAGATTACAGAGAATTTTTTCATACAGCATTCGATTTTTAAGAAACGTTAGACAACCGTATCTACTTAGAAGAACTGGTTTGCTGTCCGCTGATGAACTGCGTGAAGGAACTCGCCTCCTACTAGTGTACACTCAACGTACAACGTTTCCAGACGAATATAAGGCCTTGAAACATCATGCTGATGTGAGTACAAAATCAAATTTAGCATCATTGACACCGTATTTCGATAATAAACTTAATTTGATTCGAGTTGGAGGCAGATTAGTCAATTCAATTCTTCTACCGGATGCAAAACATCAAATTCTGCTTCCCAAAAATTACGTGGTTAAAAGGCTCCTCTTAGAACATTTACATAAAACAAATCTTCATGTATCTCATAGGGCACTAATTGCAATTTCACGACAACAATACTGGATACTGAGCGTCGGTAGAGAAGCAAAATCAGTGATCAGAAGTTGCATTGTTTGTGCAAAATCTAAGCCCAACTCTATTAACCAATTGATGGGCAACCTGCCATTTGAACGAGTAACACCATCCCGTCCATTTTATTACACTGGAGTAGACTTCGCTGGACCCATTAAATCTCATTACAAAATCAGAGGTAAGATCCCCACAAAATCTTATCTGGCAA
This sequence comes from Melanostoma scalare, assembly GCA_949752695.1. Taxonomy (NCBI): domain Eukaryota; kingdom Metazoa; phylum Arthropoda; class Insecta; order Diptera; family Syrphidae; genus Melanostoma; species Melanostoma scalare. The sequence goes on along the minus strand of OX456985.1, from coordinate 150,213,599 downwards.
TTTTCGTGTGTTTTTCTACTAAAGCGATTCATATTGAGGTGGTAGGAGACCTCTCCACAGAATCGTTTTTAAATTCTCTTAAAAGGTTTATTGGTAGACGAGGATTATGTCACTCTAATTTCTGCGATAACGCGACTAATTTCGTCGGTGCAAGTAACCAACTTAAAGAACTCAAAGACGTCATGCACTCAAAAAAAAAGGAAGCTGCCATTCAATCTTCGTGTAGCCAGAGTGGAATAAATTTTAATTTTATTCCTCCCCGCTCCCCACACTTTGGTGGACTCTGGGAGTCAGCTGTGAAATCAGCCAAGAACGTGTTAGTTCGCCATCTCGGAGAAGCAACGTTAACATATTTATTTATTAATTAATTTATTTATTTATTTATTTACCATCTATCGAGTTCATAACTCTTCTAGACTTAACAATATTTACATAAACTATATTCAGAAAAGTAAGAGCAAATGTTAAACAATAAGTAGCAAAAAGAATTATCTTACATATGTACATATATATACAAACATGCTACGATACTAGACTCAAGACAATAGTTTTGAAAACATCTCTGCTTAAACATAAGTCTATATTTTGATAAACGCAATTAAATTCATGACTAGAACGTGAAATCGGATCTGATCTACCGTAGTTTGTATAAGTGCTTGTCCAGACGGGTTATTTCAATAACGTTATGCTGTTAACGCTAGGTGTCTACACGTTGTTATACTTCCTCGCACAAGTTCTCCATTTTGTGTTGAAAAGTGTATTGAAAAAAGCATAACGTTATGAGCATAACCCGTCTGGACACCCCAAGTGTACTGCTTAGGCAGATAAATCTGATTTCGTTTTGCGCATCCAGCCTCTTTCTTCCTCACCCCTTTTGCCCAGAAACGACCGATATAACGTTATTGGAATAACACGTGTGGACAGGGACTAAGATTGGGGAACGAAAAACAGAATCGGCCTCGTCCTCAACTGTCTTGAAGGAGCATATAAAGAGAAAGAAGAGAGAAGTTTAGGACAATCAATTCGATTACAGAGAACATCTCTAGCAAGCATAACTAAATAATACTTCCTCCTAGCTTCGAGAGTCTTTAAATCTATTAACAGACATCTTACATTGTAGCTAGGTTAAATATTATCAACCCAATTTAATTTACGCAAAGCGTACCTCTAGACTTTTTTTTGAACGGATTCAATACGATTTATACCCACCCTATACAATGGACACCATATACAACATGCATACACAAGAAGTGATCTTGCAAGTGAAATATATAAAGATTTAATCGTGTAAGGATCCAGAAATTGTTTTGAGTTTCGCATGATGAATTCAACTAATTTATTAGCCTTAGAAATAACGTAGTCTAGATGCAAATTAAAGGATAGCTTTGAATCGAAAATACCGCCTAAGTCTTTTTGTCTATCCACTGATTCAAGTTGAATGTCCGAAATGACGTATGAATGATTTATAGCATTAGGCGACCTGGTAAATGTAATGCTCTTACACTTCGCTATATTCAAAAATAATCGATTTTCAAAACACCAAGCTGACACTTCATCTATATCACGTTGAAGTCGATAACAATCCAATTCACACTTAATTGGCTTAAAAAGCTTTAGATCATCTGCAAAATGCAAACATTCAGAATATCGAATTCTTGGTGGTAGATCGTTTATAAATAATATAAGGAGGAGAGGTCCTAAATGACTCCCTTGAGGAACACCTGAGTGATTAAAAATTTCTTTTGAAACAACCGTTCCAATTTTTACATATTGTTTGCGATTGGTCAATTAATTTTCAAACCATATAAGTAGGCTAGAGTGAAAACCTAACAATTTCAGTTTTTTTAGTAGAATATCGTGTTGAATTCTATCACACGCTTTGGATAAATCTGTATAGATAGCGTCAACCTGATTTCCACGTTCGATACCTCTAATGCAGAAGTTAGAAAACAAGGCTGGATTAGTCACTGTTGACCTACCACTAACAAAACCATGCTGATCTACTGATATACTTGAACTTACCTCATCATAAAGACATTTCTTCACAATTGCTTCAAAAACTTTCGGTATCGACTTCAGTTTTGAAATGGGTCTGTAATTAATAACCTCTTGTTTTGAACCAGATTTATAAATTGGACTTATCATCGACAATTTTCAGTCATCCAAAAAGTTGCCAGTGGAAAGCGATAAGTTGAAAATTTTAGTAAGTGTTCGCACTAGTTCGCACTAGTAAACACATTTGAAGAATTGACCACAATAATAATTCAAGTTGAATCTATACTCAACTCGAGACCGTTAACTCCACTTACTTCGGATCCCAACGATTTAGAAGCTCTCACACCTGGACACTTTTTAATAGGAGCGCCACTTCTGGCACTAGCTGAACCCGATGTTACTGACAATGGTATCAGCTCCTTCAATAAGTACAGACAGATCCAACACGTTCAACAGTCATTTTGGAGGAGATGGTTCAGAGAATATTTGAATCTCTTACAACAACGTGCAAAATGGAAAACAGAATACCAAAACATCAAGCCTAATACGCTTGTTTTGTTGAAAGAAGCAAACATGCCTCCAATGAAATGGAAATTGGGACGTGTAGTTGATGTGATTGAGGGAAGTGACGGGCTTGTTCGTGTTGCTTATATCAAATCCCATGGAGGTGTGCTACAGCGAGCCATTCATAATTTGTGCCCCTTGCCGGTAGAAGAAGCGAAAAAATATCCTGCAATTGTCAAGACAGATCATCCAATTGAGAAAGAAGAAAATCCTCTATTGACAGTTGAAGCAGACTCAACCAAACATGCAATATCCAGGAAATCCCAAGGTGGAAAAATAACAAAGGGACTTGTGTTAATATCTTATCTCTTTGCATTTTTTGTAGCACCAATCAGAGAATTTATCACTGCAATTCGACAATCGACATTCTTCGAAAAAGAATAAGAAACATTGACCAAAAGAACGATCTTATAAACGGGTTCAATACTACAACCCAGAGTTCAATGCGACATCGTAGATCTCCATTTGATTTTGTTGGAAGCGTAGCACATAGTTTGGTTGGTGTGCTAGATCAGGAAGATGCTCAACATATTCAAAATCAAATTGAATTGGCAAATAAACAGGATCAACACTTATATTCTCTCATCCGAAAACAGAGTTCCATTGCAGACTCTACGGCAAATATACTGAGGCGCAACTCATTAGTAGTTCAAAATGATTTTAACACATTAAATACATATTTAACAAAAACTTTCAATACAATTGGAAAACAACAAAACGAAACTGTGAATAATCAACATTTTCTTGCGCTCACTACGAATTTAAGTATGATGCTTAATAATTTCGAACGCACTCAAGATGTCCTGCTAGATGTTATCCTGGACTTAAATCATGCGAAGATCAGTAAGAAGTCAACTGCAACTGATTCAAGGAAATCTACCTTCAACGCTGAGGCTGCCCAGTGTTTCGGCCTTGGAAATGTTAAAATTAATAACAGTCAAAGGACGGACACTACATGAAACAATTGTGTTTGAAGTCTTAATCCCGTTAGCCGAAGATCAAGAATTCCAAGTTTTTAACCTGGGCAATGGAAGCCCATTGTTCACAACAATATGAGCCTACTCGTCGATGTAACATCTCCATACCTTGCGGTTACATTAGCGAGAGATAGATATTTTGGACTCTTCTATATTGAATTCAATTCTTGTAAACTAATAGGAACGAGAAATCATCTTTGCAGACAGATTGTGCCTACTAGAGTTCACTCCAAAGATTTTAAAGTGTGCGAAATGGCTCTTTTAAACCTCGAAGACAACGCTTTGGAAATATGTGATCTAAAGAAAGTACCTCCACAAGATCATTGGTATGCGCTGAGGCAAACAGACTCTTGGATATTTTCGGTGATAGTAGTATGTTTATGTTCCTTCTGGGCCAGTGGCTCAGGTGGCTGTTCTGGCACAGTGGCTCAGGTGGCTGTTCTGGCACAGTGGTTCAGGTGGCTGTGCTGGCACAGTGGCTCAGGTGGCTGTTCTGGCACAGTGGTTCAGGTGGCTGTTCTGGCACAGTGGCTCAGGTGGCACGAAGGTACAGCAGTCGACATGAGGGTACGAGGGTACAGCAGTCATTCTGAGATGATGGTACAGGAGGTACAGCAGTCATTTTCCACAGGTAGTTTTTTTTTTTTTTTGTTGTGTATTTGGCGGGGTGGTTTTTTGTTGGTTGAGTTTGGTGGATAATAAAAATAGATTGATTTATTACGGTATGGAGAAAAAAAACAATGGAGTACATAATATGAGAAGTGTCCTTTTACATTTGATTTTTTTTTTCGTGTACTGGGAAAGGGGTTCGAAGTCGAGTCTCTCCCAACAATGACCAATTGTTTTATAAAAAATAAAAGAAGTAATAAATAAAACAATTTTTTTTTTTTTTTCATTTCAATAGAATATTTTTCTTAATGTTTTGGGAATATGTATCTTTTGCGGGATGGTTTTTTGATGTTTGCGTTTGGTAGATAATAAAAATAGATTGATTTATAACGGTATGGAGAAAAAACAATGGAGTACATATATGTGAAGTGTCCTTTTACAATTTATGTTTTTGTGTACTGGGAGCGGGGGTTCGAATTTTCTGCAGGTAATTTTTTTGTTGTATCTTTTGTTTTTTTTATGTTTGCGTTTGGTAGATAATAAAAATAGATTATCATGATGGTATGAGGGAGAAACTAAATGCATTCATATAGTAAGATGTTGAAAGGATTCTTTGTTGGTATAGATTATCATGGTGCGCGGCTTTGGAGCTGTACAAAAAAAAAAAAAAAAATACCAAACATATACATCGAGCGTCTACTCTAGTTGATTAAAGAAATGCGTCATGGTTTATCAAATCATGTTTCAACATGTTTATTGAAACCTTTTCATGATAATGATTGCTTGTGTTGGGCATAGGGAGATGTATGTAGGTATGTTTATTTATAGATATATACATACAATACAATTTGATGTTTCAACATGTTTATTGAAACCTTTTTCATGATAATGATTGCTTGTGTTGGGCAAAGGGAGATGTATGTGGGTAGGTAGGTATGTTTATTTACAGATATGTACATATGATGCAATTTATAGTAGGGTTTTTGATTTTTTGAGAAAAAAAATACCTATAAAAGGAGCGTTTTGAAAACGTAATAGGACATTATATTTTTGTGAATAAGACAGTCAAGTTCGTTATTGTTGTATTTTTCTTTGAAAATCTGAGTTTTGTTAATTATTGAACAATCAAGTTCAAATTTATATTTTCATACATATTTTTTTTTTTTGTGTTTTCTTTGTCAATAATATTTAAATTTTTAAAATTGTTTAATTGTGAAAATTGTGAAAAATCATTCGTCCTAAAGTCGTCTTTGACAAGGCACATCAACAATATCCATAGCGATGAAAGAAAAATATTTAAGTGCAAAATATGCGAGAAGGTTCTGTCGAGGAAAGACATGCTTGATAAGCACATCAGAAATAAACATACAGCAGGAGCTGATGTAATTAATGAAAGAAGCTTGAGAAAAAGGGAACATTCTCCTCAACCTTCAACATCTAGAGCAATTTTGAACAAAAGGCCTAGAATAATTGCTGATGAGTACTGTTATATCTGTGAAGAAGATGTTGTAGAACGGAGTGAACACAATAAAAAAGCTTCTCATATGACTCTAGTTGATCAATTGTATTCGGAAATTGGTGATGGAGGTTCTCCTCAAGAAAATGATGATGGAGGTTCTCATCAAGAAAATGATGATGGAGGTTCTCCTCAAACTTCATATTGCTACATCTGTGAGAAGGTTATCGAGCAAGGAAAAATGATACATCATCAAAGAAAAGCTTCACATAGAGCACTTGCTATGCAGATTCTGACCGAGAATGTTATTGTCATAAGTGGAGCTTTCAAAAATAGAATTAAGACCTATTGTATAAAGATTGCTGATGAATCAATTTTGGATGTCGATGTTTTGTTTGACCAAAATAAATGCCTCATAAAACAGTTGCTGGAAAACGAGATTGGTATTTTAGGTTCATTGAAGCTAAACATTGAACTATTCGGTGATTTTGTCAAGTCCAACAATAGTCCTGATGAATTGATTTCTGATGTGAAAAATATTCAAACGAAAATGTGTGTGGTGCTGAATGAAAATGATATAGATGAAAAGCTTCAACAATTTATTGATGAAATAAAAGTCAAATTAGAAGAATTTCAAGAAAAAGACAGCGGATGGGCTTTGTTATCATTTGTGCGAATTGAGATTAACATCAATAAATACCAACCTGTTGGAGGATCATCGTATTTTGAATTACCAGCTCAAATAGGAAACAGAAAAGCATGCATAAACGTTCAAAACAATGATGAGTACTGTTTCAAATGGTCTATAATAGCTGCTCTCACAGTAAACATATCACATCCTGAAAGGACTATTTCATACCCATGTGAAAAAAACATTGCTGACGAAACAATAGGATTATGTACCCAACTCATAAGCTTTAAAGACTTGCAGTTCCCTCTGGCTATAAAAGATGTTAAAATATTTGAGGAGAACAATCCTGAGATAAGTGTGAATGTATTTGGTTATGAGATGAGTAAGAAAACTAAAGATGTACAAATAATCGGTCCATTCTATCATACACAAAAGGAAAAGAGTAAGCATATAAATTTACTCTTTTGTGAGAATGAAGATGGTCGAACTCATTATGTTTTTATTAAAAACATGTCACGGTTAACCAGATCACAATTAACAAAACATTGTAACGAAGCATTCGTTACATGCTTTAAATTTATCTCCCGGACACACTCGCTCCGCCATCTAGTAGATAAGTAATGGGGAAATACATTACTCATCCGACACCCCAACCGGAAAATACATCCCTCATCCGATGCACCCACCGGAAAAGACAATAACATAGTCGAGACACGATACGTCGTTGATAAGCTTTCTCACTTTTCATAGTCTATCTTGGGGGGGTAGCAAGCTCACCTCACCCAGTCTTTAGTAAATGGGGAGAAATGCATTGCACACTTAGAATACTGAAACTCCCCATGCACAAGCAGTGAGCAACACGACCAGCAGCAGAGCTCGATGGTGGATATCGTGTTGATATGGCTATGGCGTATAGTCAAGTATAATGGGTGGTCAATAAATACGATGTATGGTATGGATATGGCGTATAGCCAAATATAATGGTAAGATGCAGCGCAAACATAATGAGATATAGGAATTACATGGGAATGGTGGCTATCCCATTAGTTTATATGGATTTGCGCACGGCACTACGCTGAGCTGCGGGTATAAAAGGAGCAGCTCAGCGCCAGGAAAATTCAGTTCGCCGGCACCAGCCAAGTGGTGCAGTTCTTCCAAGAGAATAAATGAGTAGCAGCGAGATAGTAAGCAGCCAGGTAAAGGTTTGAGTGAGTCTTTTATGGTAAATTAATGAAACTAAATTTCCTAAGTATTGTGCCACCAGGGGCAAAGACTAGTGCCTGTTGATCCCCCAGAGCTATTGCCTGTTGAGCCTTACCTACCAGGGTCTTCGGACGCCTGCTGTTTCGGCCTACCAGGGTCTTCGGACGCCTGCCGTTTCTGCCTACCAGGGTCTTCGGACGCCTGCTGTTTCTGCCTACCAGGGTTTTCGGACGCCTGCTGTTTCTGCCTACCAGGGTCTTCGGACGCCTGCTGTTTCTGCCTACCAGGGTCTTCGGACGCCTGCCGTTTCTGCCTACCAGGGTCTTCGGACGCCTGCTGTTTCTGCCTACCGGGGTCTTCGGACGCCCGCTGTTTCTGCCTACCAGGGTCTTCGGACGCCTGCTGTTTCTGCCTACCAGGGTCTTCGGACGCCTGCTGTTTCTGCCTACCAGGGTCTTCGGACGCCTGCTGTTTCTGCCTACCAGGGTCTTCGGACGCCTGCTGTTTCTGCCTACCGGGGTCTTCGGACGCCCGCTGTTTCTGCCTACCGGGGTCTTCGGACGCCCGCTGTTTCTGCCTGCTAGGTTCTTCAGACGCCTACGCGCTTCGATTTACCTGTGGCTACCTATAGGGTGAATGTGCCACAAGGGGGAGTGCCAATAAGGCAGTAACCACATATTTTGACAAATATTAATCCTTTTCTTCCCTTAGCTATTACGAGCTGAGGAATCCTCCAACCGTGATCCGTGACTGCCGTACCTGACCAGGAAGACGTAAGCCGGTAAGAGCCCCAGACGTCATACGAAAGCGTACGAGCCTACAAACCAGCAGTGGCAGTATTTAACCGATTTTTACTTAACCTTTGTTAATTGTAATTATAACTAAAAAAGGAGAGTTCAAATATAAGAGAGTTTCTGACCTAGTGAAGCTTTAGTGTTTTTCTTCACAATACCCTGGCTAGCCCTGAGTAGTACCTCGGCTGGAAAAGTAAAAACACGTCACAATTTGGCGCCCGAGCAGGGACTATTAAGGTCCACTCCGTGATAAAGAAACTCTCTTCGAACTATAAACCAGACCGAGAAATAAGTTAAATATGTCCAACTCCGAAGAAAGCTTCGACGTGTTCGCTAGCATAGGAGCAATATACCTGCTCAGCAAGCCAGAGCTAGTGGCACGCATGAGTCAATTAGGACTCGACACCGAAGGCACACTGTCTGCGCTACGAGCCCGTTTCAGCGGTTACATCAAAGAGGCCAGGCTCCGGAAATCCACACAGGATCTGTGTGCGGATTTGGAGAAGGCCGTAACTGAAAGGGAGTATAAGCAGGTGTCAATACCAGAAAACGAAACCGAACCAAAGTCCCCAATGTATACTGAAATTTCCTTTCAGGTACCATCTTATGGACCACTTCCGGCCATGTCACCCACCACGGACGAACCGCCAAGGGACCAACCAGGGTCCAATGTCACGTTCTCCGATGAAGTCGTTGCACCTCGCCCAATCGAACCCGCGCCAACTAGGCCACCTTTTCGACCGACCGGTAGATTCATACTCAGCTACGAGGCTGAGCTAATGAATAACGTTCGTAAGTGGGGACTGAGGTTTGATTCATCGGGGAACGCGGTTGAATTCCTAGACCGGCTAGAAGAATTAACCGCGTGTTACGACATACGCCCCGACGACATCATCAAAGCGTTGCCAGAGATCTTGCGTGGCACTGCTTTAGAGTGGTTCCGCATAAATAAAGAGCGCCTAAAAACGTGGACCCAGTTCCACACCGCTTTTCTCGATCATTATTTACCGGCTAGGTACCTCTGCAAGTTAGAGGAGGAGATAATGAGGAAAAAGCAAGGGCCTCGCGAAAAGGCGAAAGATTTCATTCAGGCAACCCAATACTTAATCTACCGCCATCCGCGCATACATATCGAAGATAGTATCGACCGAATATATGATAGCTTGAGGCCTGAATACCTTTTATACATTAAAAGACGAGACTTCAATACCCTCGACGAACTGATGAAACTCGCCGAGGAGTATGAATATATACGCGGAGAAGACCGTACTCCTCGCCAAGCCCAGCCCTACGTCACCCCTACGCCTCGCCCAGTACCGCCCCGAAACGCGCATAACCGATTCGCCTCCGACCGACCGATAGGCGACAGCCGAGCCGTATTGCCTCCTCCGCGTCCAAACTTCAATCGCCCCGAGCCGCCACAACTGCCGTCAAACTCCGGGCAATACGATAGAAATACTCACTGCTGGAATTGTAAGCAGCGAGGGCATAACAAGAGCAACTGTCGAAGGCCGTTCCGCCTTTTTTGCTCGTATTGCGGGGAAGACGGCCGGTTAACAAAAGACTGCGGGTGCCACCCACATAGAGCCGCCGTCATGTCCAGTCAACCACGTGAACCACAACATGACGACCCTCCACCGGTTCAGGCGTTAGCAGTGGTTGAGTCAACACCGTTACCGCCACAACGCGAAGTTGCAGAAGAGAGCACCGACCCAAGATGTTTCGTGACCATACGAATAGGCGGGCACGCCATCAAAGCATTGTTAGACACTGGGGCAACGAAATCTTTCATTAATGCGAGTACCCGCCGTTTATTGCGTAGTCTTAATGCCCCCGTCCGGCATCAGTCGCACCGCACCCATTTAGCCAACGGCGATGTAGTGGTCAGCAATGAGCACTACCCACTGGCAATGACTATCCAAGAGCGAACCATCCAAGGGACCGTAACATATATGCGACAACTCACCGACGAAATGGTAATAGGGGTAGACATATTGAGGGAAGCCGATTTTCGCATGAGCCTAAGCGGCACGGAAATACCATGGTTACCAACACCGAGTGCAACGGAGGTAAGCATGACCGAGCGCAGAGAACATCTCTGCGCCTTGGGGGGTAAGCCGTTGACCGGTGGGCAGGAGCAAGCGTTGCAAACGCTATTAGACGAAGAATTGCCGAAGTTTGATAGCCTACCAAAGGTTACGGATACCGCCGTACACCATATCAAACTGAAAACCGACCAACCGTTTAAGCAAAGATATTACCCCAAAAACCCCGCGATGCAAAAGGTGATTGACGACGAAATCAATGAGCTACTTCAGGACGACAAAATAGAACCGTCAAAGAGTCCTTACAGCTCGCCTATCGTACTCGTGAAGAAGAAAACCGGCTCGTGGAGGGTGTGCGTCGATTACCGCCAGTTGAACGGTATATCGATCATGGACGCTTACCCGCTGCCTCAAATAGTAGCTATTTTGGATAAGCTTAAACGAGCCAACTTTATTTCTACCATCGACCTTAAGCAAGGTTATTGGCAAATTCCTTTGCACCCCGAGTCTCGTGCTTACACCGCGTTCACTGTGCCAGGGCGCGGATTGTACCAGTGGAAGGTCATGCCTTGCGGACTAAACTCAGCCGCTGCCACCTTCCAACGAATGCTCGATGGCATCATCGGTCCAGATATGGACGAATATGCGTTCGCTTACCTGGACGACATCATCATCGTGAGTAGCACATTCGAAGAGCACATTAAGCACTTGAGAGAAGTTTTCTCTAGGTTACAAGTAGCGAGCTTGCGCATCAACCGCGAAAAATGTGAATTTTGCAAAAGCCAGTTGAAGTACCTGGGGCACGTGGTAAGTGAACAAGGTATCAGTACCGACCCTGATAAAATCGCCGCCGTACAGGACCTGAGCGCCCCGCGAAATGTAAAAGAGCTGAGACGAGTGATGGGCATAACTTCTTGGTACCGACGATTTATTAAAAATTTTTCCCAAGTGGCTACGCCCCTGACCAAGTTACTCAAGAAGAGTCAAGAATGGACTTGGGGAGCCGAGCAAGAAATCGCTTTCACCGAACTGAAGAAACGCCTGACAGAAGCACCCGTCCTGATGTGTCCAAATTTTGATTTGCCTTTTACACTGCAAACAGACGCCAGTCAATACGGACTAGGGGTCGTTCTGTCTCAGCACAATGATAAACAAGAAAGGGTAATAGCATACGCCAGCCGCACACTCACCGACCTAGAAAAAAAATATTCCGTGACCGAAAAAGAGTGCCTGGCCATACTATTTGGAATACGCAAAATGCGACCCTATCTAGAAGGTTACCATTTCACCGTCGTTACTGATCACCATTCCTTGAAATGGTTACACTCCCTTGATAATCCTTCTGGTCGACTGGCACGATGGGCAATAGAGTTGCAGCAATACGATTTCGACATCAAGTATCGCAAAGGCGCCATGAATGTCGTTGCTGATGCTCTATCAAGAGACCCCTTGCCATTTAACCCAAGCGATCTGTCAATCATCTGTAGTGTTACCGACGATTGGACTGAGCGACGCGCCAGGCAAATAGAATGTAACCCTTTACAATATCCCGAGTACCGAATCACCGACAATAAATTATACCGAAGGTTTTCCGCTCATCCACTCTCGAGTCAAGAAGAGGATTGGAAACTATGTATACCGTTCACCGACAGAGAAAAAATAATGTTTGAAAACCACGACGTTACGACAGCTGGGCACCTCGGCGTCGCCAAAACAACAGATCGTATTATGAAAAACTACTACTGGCCGGGCATGTATCGCGATATTGCGCGTTATATTAAGAAATGTGCAGTGTGTCTCGCCTACAAGACGCCGCAACAAAAGCCTAGCGGGCTGATGCATACAAATGTACCTTACACTCCCTGGGATACAGTATGCGTAGATTTCGTCGGTCCCCTTCCACGTTCCATGAAAGGTCACACCATGATGTTGGTAATGGTAGACCGCTTTACTAAATGGGTGGAAGCGGTGCCATTGAGATCAGCAACCAGTCAAGCGGTAGTCAAAGCACTGCGAGAGCGCATTTTAACACGTTTCGGAGTTCCCCGCATTATACTCTCCGACAACGGCAGCCAATTTACCAGCACGATCCTTACCGAATTCCTATGCGACATAGGAATACAACAACGTTTCACCGCCCCTTACTCTCCGCAGGAAAACCCAACCGAGCGTGTCAACCGTGTGCTAAAGACGATGATAGCACAATATGTACACAACAACCACCGCACTTGGGATGAGCATATACCCGAACTGACTTTCGCGATTAACACAAGTAGACACGAGTCGACCGGTTTCTCTCCTGCTTTCCTTAATTTTGGCAGGGAACTCACTGCCCCGCACCAACCGAATGTATCTATCACCGACCACAACGAGACGCCATCGGTTAGACAAGAAAGAATGAAAATGCTCTACCAACTTGTAGTAAATAATTTGCAGGTAGCGGCACAAAAACAAACACGGCATTACAATCTGAGGAGAAGGGCGTGGCGTCCCAGTATTGGTGAGCAGGTATATAGGAGAGTAAGAGTACTCTCCTCTGCCATCAACCACTTTACCGAGAAATTAGCGCCGAGATATGAGGGACCATTTGAAGTTGTGCGATTCGTTTCTCCTGTCATCGTCGTGTTAAGGAGTGTAAGAGGGAAAGAAAATCTCACTCGCTCCCATGTAAAAGATTTGAGAGGTTTCTCAAAGACCGACGACGAGGACGGTATAGGGGTAGATGATCAGATGAATTATATTCAGTCGACGATCAGCAAGCATACGAAGCAGATGCGTAAACAGGAAAGTGAAGACGAAGCAATGGAAGCATCGCAGCCATGGAAGCGGCAACCGACCCGACCAGCTAGAATGAGTGCCCCCAGTCGCACTGCTATATTTCTACCCAACCTACCGATCAGCCAAGGGCCGCAGTTAGAACCTAGCCGTGTTCCAGCGGCGAAGAAAAATATCCAACCCGAATTGCATCGCACCAGTACACAGAGGATCACTGGCCCCAGCCCGAGCACCAGTCAAGCATCAGCAAAGCCAAGCACCAGTGGTCAACCACGACTTCCGCAGAAACATCGTGAAGCTCGCACCAGTACACAGAGGATCACCGGCCCCAGCCCGAGCACCAGCCAAGTGCCAGTAAAGCCAAGCGCCAGTGGCCAACCACGACATCCGCAGACACCCCGTGAAGCACCACCCGTCACCGCTGGCCCTAGCCGCCCGCTTAAACCTACGTCAGGAAGAGGGCAGCCGGTCAAGACACAGCAAAAGAAGCCTGGGGAAGTCGCCAAAACCGGTATATCGAAGCCAGCAGCAGTCCACTCCGCACCGCAACCCGAGGAACCGTGGAAACGACAATCTACGTCAGGAAGAGGGCAGCCGGTCAAGACACAGCAAAAGAAGCCTGAGAAAGTGGCCAAAACCGGTACATCGAAGCCAGCAGCAGTCCACTCCGCACCGCAACCCGAGGAACCGTGGAAACGACAATCTACGTCAGGAAGAGGGCAGCCGGTCAAGCCGCAGCGAAAGGAGCCCGGGAAAGCGACCGAACCCAGTGTACCAAAGCCAGTGACAGTCCACTCCGCACCACAACCTGAGGAACCGTGGAAACGACAACCGACCGTAAACCGACCGCCGCCAAAACTGGTAACAGTAGCCATGGAGTTCCCCCAAGCCAAACAATTTTCCACAACGTCCGGGGAACAAAATTTACAGTCCTCGATGTCGCCACTGGAGGGTGATAAGCCACCACAGCCGAAGTCAGGAGCCCTAGTGACGCAGAACCAGGACCCATTCCGAGGTATTATAATCCGGAATCACGCCCTGTACAACTCGGAAAGGCGTCGCCAATGTTTGACTTTTAAACGCCGCAGCGGCATCGTGGTTTGCCGCGTATTGAAACGAGGAGAGGCACTCCTAATTCATCGATCATCCGGACAAACCAAGAAGGTTTACTTCGAGCCTTAGAAGTAACTTATAAAGGTTCATTTTTTCCAGTTTGTTTTTTTTTGCCAAGAGGATTTCGTTATGTTACTTTGTTTTTTATTAATCGTTCATTGAAGAGGAAGATTTTTTTTTTACCAAGAAGGTTGTTATGTTATTTTTGTTTTTTGAATTAACTATATTAAAAAGGAAAAAAATTTATAAAAATATAAAAAAAAAAAGAGGATAAAATAAAAGGAAAAAAAGTACTTCTTGTGTACCTTTCATTGGAGGCATAAGGGTGGAACAAACGACAAAACCTTTTCTTTTTCCAGCACCAGGGAGCAGACGAGGAGGTCCTCGTCTCCAAAAGGGGGGTGATATGTAACGAAGCATTCGTTACATGCTTTAAATTTATCTCCCGGACACACTCGCTCCGCCATCTAGTAGATAAGTAATGGGGAAATACATTACTCATCCGACACCCCAACCGGAAAATACATCCCTCATCCGATGCACCCACCGGAAAAGACAATAACATAGTCGAGACACGATACGTCGTTGATAAGCTTTCTCACTTTTCATAGTCTATCTTGGGGGGGTAGCAAGCTCACCTCACCCAGTCTTTAGTAAATGGGGAGAAATGCATTGTACACTTAGAATACTGAAACTCCCCATGCACAAGCAGTGAGCAACACGACCAGCAGCAGAGCTCGATGGTGGATATCGTGTTGATATGGCTATGGCGTATAGTCAAGTATAATGGGTGGTCAATAAATACGATGTATGGTATGGATATGGCGTATAGCCAAATATAATGGTAAGATGCAGCGCAAACATAATGAGATATAGGAATTACATGGGAATGGTGGCTATCCCATTAGTTTATATGGATTTGCGCACGGCACTACGCTGAGCTGCGGGTATAAAAGGAGCAGCTCAGCGCCAGGAAAATTCAGTTCGCCGGCACCAGCCAAGTGGTGCAGTTCTTCCAAGAGAATAAATGAGTAGCAGCGAGATAGTAAGCAGCCAGGTAAAGGTTTGAGTGAGTCTTTTATGGTAAATTAATGAAACTAAATTTCCTAAGTATTGTGCCACCAGGGGCAAAGACTAGTGCCTGTTGATCCCCCAGAGCTATTGCCTGTTGAGCCTTACCTACCAGGGTCTTCGGACGCCTGCTGTTTCGGCCTACCAGGGTCTTCGGACGCCTGCCGTTTCTGCCTACCAGGGTCTTCGGACGCCTGCTGTTTCTGCCTACCAGGGTTTTCGGACGCCTGCTGTTTCTGCCTACCAGGGTCTTCGGACGCCTGCTGTTTCTGCCTACCAGGGTCTTCGGACGCCTGCCGTTTCTGCCTACCAGGGTCTTCGGACGCCTGCTGTTTCTGCCTACCGGGGTCTTCGGACGCCCGCTGTTTCTGCCTACCAGGGTCTTCGGACGCCTGCTGTTTCTGCCTACCAGGGTCTTCGGACGCCTGCTGTTTCTGCCTACCAGGGTCTTCGGACGCCTGCTGTTTCTGCCTACCAGGGTCTTCGGACGCCTGCTGTTTCTGCCTACCGGGGTCTTCGGACGCCCGCTGTTTCTGCCTACCGGGGTCTTCGGACGCCCGCTGTTTCTGCCTGCTAGGGTCTTCAGACGCCTACGCGCTTCGATTTACCTGTGGCTACCTATAGGGTGAATGTGCCACAAGGGGGAGTGCCAATAAGGCAGTAACCACATATTTTGACAAATATTAATCCTTTTCTTCCCTTAGCTATTACGAGCTGAGGAATCCTCCAACCGTGATCCGTGACTGCCGTACCTGACCAGGAAGACGTAAGCCGGTAAGAGCCCCAGACGTCATACGAAAGCGTACGAGCCTACAAACCAGCAGTGGCAGTATTTAACCGATTTTTACTTAACCTTTGTTAATTGTAATTATAACTAAAAAAGGAGAGTTCAAATATAAGAGAGTTTCTGACCTAGTGAAGCTTTAGTGTTTTTCTTCACAATACCCTGGCTAGCCCTGAGTAGTACCTCGGCTGGAAAAGTAAAAACACGTCACAACATAGAAATAAAAATCATTGTTGTAATGGTTGTCTACAAGCTTTTGCTAATGAAGATTTATTAAAAAAACACAAAAGCGAATGTTGTAAGATCGTAACAATAATGCCAGAGGGAGATAAGACCTCATTAAAGTTTGAGAAACATGGAAAGAAGTTGGAAGTTCCATTTGTAGTTTACGCTGACTTCGAGTCTATTTTACAACCGATAAACCATCAACAGCCCAACCCGGATTATTCTTCAACAACTGATGTACAACAGCCTGTACCTTGCGCCTTTTCATATTTTATCAAATGCACATTTGATGAAAAGTTTAACACACAGAAAACATTTGTTGGTAAGAATTTAAATATGAATATAAAAATATTTCCCAATAAAGGTGAGGATTGGTCAGATAAATTTGTAGAAATGTTGGTGGAAGATTTGACGAATTTATATCAGCAAGTCATCAAGAATCCGAAACCGATGCCCATGTTGACCATAGCCGAGGATTTCAGGCAGAGACATTCGCCAACATTTCATATATGTAAGAATAGTTTTAAGGATTCAGATTTAAGGGTAAGGGATCATTGTCACTTCACCGGCTTGTATAGAGGACCCGCCCACCATCATTGTAATTTAAATTTTAAAATTCCAAAATTTTTCCCCGTCTTCTTTCATAATTTTTCTTGATATGATTGTCATCTCTTTGTAAAAAGTCTTTCTAAGATCAAAGGAGAAATTTCAATAATTCCATTGAACAAAGAAAATTCTATTTCTCTTTCTAAACGAATTTATTTAAATGCCAATCACAGTTTTGAGATAAGATTTTTAGATTCAAATAGGTTTCTTCAGTCAAGCATCGCATCTTTAGCAAAGAATTTATCGCCTAATGATTTGAAAAATACTAAAAGTGTTTTCCAAGACAATGTGTCATTTAATTTAATGCAAAGAAAAGGTGTATTTCCTTATGATCACTTAAATTCTTGGGAACGATTTGAAGAAACCTCTTTACCCTCTAAATCAAAATTTTATAACAAAATGATTGATGAAGAATGTTTAGTTGAGGACTATAAACATGCTCTTAATGTATGGGATCACTTCAAGTGTAAAACACTTGAAGAATATATGGTTCTCTATCTAAAGAGTGATGTGCTTTTATTAGCAGATATTTTTGAAAGTTTTAGGAAACTTTGTATTTCAAATTACGAACTTGATCCTTGTCATTATTTTACAGCTCCTGGGTTATCATGGGACGCTATGCTCAAAACAACTAATATCAAGTTAGAGCTTTTAACTGATGTCGATATGTACAATTTTTTTAAAACTGGAATTAGGGGTGGTTTGTGTCAAAGTAGTCACAGAAGTGCTGTAGCTAATAATAAATACATGTCTAGCTATAATCCAAACCTAGCATCGGGATACTTAATGTATCTTGATGCTAATAACTTATACGGATGGGCTATGTCACAACACTAACCATATGGTAATTTTCAGTGGGATAATCCTCAGACTTATACATCTGAATACATCTCCAACATTAAAGGTGATAATGTTGGATATGTATTGGAAGTAGATTTAGATTATCCATCGAGTATTCTAGACTCACATAACGATCTCCTATTTTGTCCTGAAAATATAGCCACCCCAGGTAGTAAAATTCCTAAGTTAGTTGCGCACTTGAATTCAAGGTAAAATTTCAAAATTCACTTAAGAAATTTACAGCAATGTATTTCCCAGGGATTAGTTTTAAAAAAAGTACATAGAGTCATGAAGTATAGTCAGTCGAACTGGCTCCAAAAATATATTTCACTGAACACCGAAAAGAGAAAGGTTGCCAGGAATAAGTTTGAGAAAGACTTTTTCAAGTTAATGAACAATAGCGTCTATGGTAAAACCATGGAAAATGTTGAAAAGCGTAGAAATGTGAAGATTGTTTCAGAATGGAGTGCGCATAGAAACCAATTTTCAGCAAGAAAGCTGATTGCGCATCCCAATTTTCATAGTAGTAGCATATTTACACCGAATATGTGTGCTATTGAGATGAAGAAAGGAAGTGTTAAACTGGATAAACCAATTTATTTGGGTTTTGTCGTTTTAGGACTCTCAAAGAGGTTAATGTATGATTTTCATTATGATTACATGAAGCCAAAATTTAGCGATAAAATTCGTTTGAACTATATGGATACAGACTCTTTTATCTATTCTATATTTACAGACGACTTTTATGCTAAAATCTATGATGATGTTATTAATCCTGAGAGATCCAGGTTTGAAACTTCTGAGTATCCGGTGAATAACATTCATAATTTCCCTTTAAATAATGGCAAGGTGATAGGACTTTTCAAAGATGAAAATAATTCGAATATTATGACTGATTTCGTAGGACTAGGGGCTAAATTATATAGTTTTGGGATTGATACCGGTGAAGTGACAAAAAAAGCAAAAGGAATCAAAAAATACATAACAAATAATTTAGAATTAAGAGACTATAGAAATTGTTTAATTAAGAAACGTGATATTTATAGAAATATGTATATATTTAGAAGTAAGCAACATTTGATGTACACCCAAATGATAAATAAAAAAACCTTGAGTTGTAATGATACAAAAAGGTTTATATGTGAAGATGGTAAAAGCACCTATGCTTGGGGCCATAAAAATATACCACATATTTAAAAGATTTAGATTTCATTTCAACTCAAGGTAATAAAAAAAAAAAAAAAATAATGGGTATGTAAAAATTGAAATCAAAAAACAAAAATTTTTATATTAAAAATCGTTTATTCAATAATAAAAAATAATTTTATATTTCAAAAGAAAAACTAGATTTTTTATTCAACTCGCTCTTGTTCGCAAATTTTTCTTATTTCTAATTTAACAGATCTTCCCATTGGACCTTTTTATATGATACAATACGATGCTGTTTTCATATTGATGATTTCTATTGCCTTGTCAGTTAATTTGTTGTAGTGGGCTGGAAGGAATACACTATTTGTATCTTCAAAAATAAAAAATCTATGACAACGTTAAAGCAACATAAAAAAAGGAGTCTCTACATTGTTACTATCTCATATTAAAAAAGAAAACAGGTACCAAAGCATCCTTTTGAATTTCTTAATTTCTTAGCGATTGATCCTCAACACACACACACACACACACACACACACACACACACACACACACACACACACACACACACACACACACACACACACACACACACACACACACACACACACACACACACACACACACACACACACACACACACACACACACACACACACACACACACACACACACACACACACACACACACACACACACACACACACACACACACACACACACACACACACACACACACACACACACACACACACACACACACACACACACACACACACACACACACACACACACACACACACACACACACACACACACACACACACACACACACACACACACACACACACACACACACACGCATGGAAGAGATAAAAATATATGTCTTTGAATGAGTTTTTTGAAGAGGAACAACTCAGAATACCAATAATGGAGTTTGCAGAAGAGATGGAGGAAGAGGATGAAGTACCACCAGCTCCAAGGTGGATATATGACGCACCACCACATTGATTATAAAAAATTTAAATAAAAAAAAATGTTATATTAAAATTCGTTTATTCTATAATAAAAATAATTTTATATTACAAAAGAAGAACTAGATTTTTTGTTAAAATCGCTCTTGTTCGCCAATTTTTCTTATTTCTAATTTAACAGATCTTCCCATTGGACCTTTGTATATGATACAGTACGATGCTGTTTTCATATTGATGTTTTCTATTGCCTTGTCAGTTAATTTGTTGTAGCGAGCTGGAAGGAATACCTACGAAAGAAAAATAATATTAAAACATTGAAACAAAATAAAAAGAAAAGAAAATGATAAATAAAAAAAAAAATTATTTATCTCCTTACATTGTTTGTACCTAAATCAATAACTAATTGCGTTCCAAATTTCGTTTGGATCCTTCTCATGCTTAGGATCGGATAGCAATGATTTTGCTCCATGTTTTTTATATAATTCACAGTATTAAAACTGCTTTCAACTTCAATTTCTTGAATTTCTTTTTCAAATTCTTGTGACATGGTGTGATAATAATGACTTCTCAGATTAAAATAATAAAATTTCATCTCAAACAGTTGAATTTATACGGATTTTTATTTTTTCTTCTCTCTTTTTTTTAGCTTCTTAGGGGTGCAAGTTAACTAATGTTTTTTCTTTACTATGTTTTTATGTGTTTCTAGAAAAATCTGTTTTATCTTCTTAGGGGACAAGTTTGATCATGTTTTTTCCTTCTTTCTTAATTTTATTTTTATGTGTTTCTATTCCTAGAAAAACAGATTCTTGTTGTAGCAGATATTGTAACAGGTGTTTCTCATAATTCATGTATGACAAGTTTGATCATGTTTTTTCCTTCTTTCTTAATTTTATTTTTATGTGTTTCTATTCCTAGAAAAACAGATTTCCTTCTTTCTTAGTTTTATTTTTATGTGTTTCTATTCCTAGAAAAACAGATTCTTGTTGTAGCAGATGTTGTAACAGGTGTTTCTCATAATTCATGTATGTTTTCGAACTTCCCCAGTTAAGGGACTGTGCTCAATAATACGATCATGTATGATCATGCAATATACTGAAGTATTTGGCGGTACAGCTACGTTTGTTTTGATTTCAAGTTTCACATCTACAGGAGCCGATTTGATAGACTCATTTTGGCGGGAACAGTCAATTACAATAATTGGTGCAGTTTCCTTATATTCCTTACGTGACAAGAGTGGTTGCGATTGTTAGTTAGTTAGTTAGTTAAATGACTTTATTTCATTTTCAATTTCAAAGATTTCACATGATTTTATATACTTAAGTCTAAAATGGTTTGGCCTACGGCCGTCTACCAGACTGACAATTTGAAAATAAATATATCGGAATAAAAAGCAAAATTGATCTTTATACATATGTATCATACGTTGAAATTATAATTAATATTTTAAAAATTTTCTTCAACAATGGAATTTCTATAACGTAGAGCGGTAACAACATAACTATTTAGTACATCCCATCCTTTCTCTCCGTTTAATACATTTATCAACTCTTCATCATTTAGGCAGTTCTTCTTAAAATACCTAAACCGAAACTCTTTCAACACAGGACATATTGCAATGAAGTGATATGTATCTTCTCGCGTTTTCATGTTACAAAGGCTGCAAAGTATAGGAAGATCGGCTCGGTGCGGCTTGAAGTTCAAATCCAATAATTCGCCTCTTGTTTTGAAAACTATGTTTATTTTATTGATTTGATTGCTGTTCAGTAGGTACGTGTTATTTCCCAGGTTATATTCAAGACGACTATATATGTTTCTGAACAACGAGGATTTGGCTTCAGCTACATTTCTGTCATACAGGAAACTTCCGAGACTCTTGAGCATGGTGTTGAACTTAGTTCTCAGTGAAGACGTTTGTTCATTTGGCTCAAACGTCAAAATAGTACCACATTCGGTCGCCAGACTCTCCCACTCTATCACCATTGATCCTCTCGTACGAATCATGTTGTTAAGAATGATCTTAGGTATCCTGTCATCTTTCATCTCCATAACTTTAGCGATATAGTTGGTTGCGATTGTTTGTTGTAAAAGGATTGTTGAAATCGGCTGTACATATCATAGAGAACAGCATATCGGTCGGTCGTAAAAACAGCATTCAAATCTTCACGAGGATATGACTCAGAGTTTAAATGTACCTTAACATTTCTCAACGTGCATTGGTAAAATTTGCTGGCATCTTTATCTTTTTGATTTTTTCGGTTCGTTTGTAGTCCAATTACAATATATCTAGGCTTTTCGAGTTGATTTGGTGTTTTAATTGTCCATATATGATCGGTTGCAGCTGGTAGTGTTGGATATTCATACATTTCCCAGTTTCTTAAATGAATTTGAATGGGTTTTGATTGTATTTGTTTAAGTAAGGTAAGCTTATCAGCATCCGCCAGTGTGATGTGAGGAACTCTCCATTGCATTTTCAGAATTTTAATTTGCATATCTTCCGACGAAACAAAAACATTCTCATCAGTTCGAGTGCGTATTAAAATCAATTCATGTCTTGCATTTGTTATAATCCGTTTATAATCTTCAGCAAATCCAAGTAAACTTTTAAGAGGTACACAAAAGTTGAAAGTATCGGATGAAGTCAAAATAGTGTCTTTTCCATACCATGAGGCATTTTGAAAATATCTGCTTTCATTCTCATTTAAGGATATATAGTTTTTTAATGTTGTTGTAATACCAACATTTTTATTGTATTCAATATCCACACCATTTAATTCATAATGAATTTCCTCAAAAAGAAAGGCCATAGCATTATTGCATAATTTAGCTGAATTAGAATTACTTCCATCTAATTTTTTTAGGGTTCCTTCAATGTATATATAACTTTCGCTGGGCAGAATACAGAGGTCTTGTTGTTGAATGGAAATACGTATTTCATCGCTTGCATTGTAAGACTGCAAAAACGGGGAGTAGCTGTGATATTCAAATTTGGCGATGCTATTATCATAACCAGGTGTTTGGGTTATATTCAATATTTCGCTCATGTTTATCTTCTTTTTTTTGTTTTTTATTATTTTTTTTTTTTTATTATTTTATTTGTTATTATATTTTTATTTTAAAACAAATCCTAAGGACTGGAGATAAGAATTATTTTCAGATGTGAGCTTTGGTCTTGTCAGTTTTGCTGCTCTTGTAGAACTAACAGAATCACCACTTTTGCGCTCGATTACATTATTATATATTAACATTATGTAGCACCTCCTAATGGTTTTAAATGTAAACGTATGGTAATTGTTTCTCCTCTAAAATTTATTAAATCTCTGTCCTGGTCAACAAGCTTCAATGAAATCGAACTTAACTGTTTGACGCTCACTGGTAAATAGATGACATTTCTGGGAACTTCGATGATTTTATATCCAGGTCCTACTTCTGGTGAGAACTCATGTATTGTATGCATTGGTTTGTTATTAAAATATGAACCAGAAATAATATTACACTCAATTCGTATAACATTAACTTTGTTTATGTCAACAGGTAAATCGGAAGTGTGTAATAAATCAGCTTTCAAAGATCGTTTACTGAATCCCAATAATTTTCCTATAGATCGATCTTTCTCAAAATGTACAGTCTCTGTACTAATCAGTTCACATTGTAATGTATTATTATTAGCTTCAATTTTCATGGAGATGGGAGAATTATTTTCTTTTAATGCATAGTTAATAAAAGAATAAATATCATCGATTTCATATGAGCCTGTTGCAATTTCAATAACATGTGCTCCAATATTCAGCAAATTGTTTCGTTCATCAACATTAGGTATAGAGTTATATGTTTGAAAATCTATCAAACCACAAACGTACTCCCGATCCAATTTTAAAGGTGGAAAATATTCCGCAGTCAAATGAGAAGTATTTCCGCTCAGTGTGAGTGTGAACGCCATGACAATAAAAAAGACAATGAAAATAATTTTACAAAATGTTTGTTATTTATTCATAATAGTGATCATATAGAAACTTTAAACATAAGTGTCCACAATTTACAGAGTTATAATCTTGATACTTAATATAATTATATTGAATCTTATCGCCTAAATAATCAATTAATTCGTTCGGTGGTTGAAGGTTTCCAAAACTATCAAAATATTCGATGTGACTGCCTTTTTTATAATACGCTACCCAATGTGTTCCTGGTCCATTTGAGGAATCTAAATTCACTATTGCACATTTATTTCTTAAGGGTTTACTTTTCGGTAAATTATCACGCATGAAACTCCACGAAAATGTGGTATTAACCTCATGGCAAAAGCTCTCAAATCCATCTCATTCAAGGCACGTTTGGGTAACGAATTTATAAGTTTTTTGAATGCACACGCAAATAAAGTCCAAGTCCTTTTCTATAAGGTTTTAAATGTAGACCGTTACCCATTGAAATAGCTTCCAATTTTCGATTATGACGTTTTTTCTCATCTAAATCTTTTTTAGCATTATTAGCATCGTTGACAGCCTTAGCAATACCAGCAGCACCAGATAAAGCTCCGAGAGCTGAAAGTCCAGCAAAGAGTGGAACAAGAAATGGTATGACACCACCAATTTTCGGTACTGAAATAACTCTTGGTGTTTTAATATTGTGCTCATTCTTATGAATTGTTTTCTTAACAGCTGACAATGCTATTTTGATAGCTTTTTCGAGACTATGTGGCTTTTTTCTTTGAATAGTTTTTCCAAGACTTTTAATTGTTCTACTAAAAGTGATTCTCTTCTTGGTTTTCTCTTTTTTATTTTTTGATTTAATTTTTTCCTTACTGTTAGAGCAACCCATACCTAATTTAAGTTTAGCTTTCATTAGATTTGTAACTAGTATAGCATTCGGTCGTTCACCTAAACCAGTGTCCTTAGATGTAGCTAGTTTCCAAGCTTTCTCAGTTAAGATTTTATCTGCTGTATGACGTTCAGATGTATTTTTAAATTTAGAATAAGATATATCGTGTTGTTTGCATGCTTGATCAAGCATATTAATTCCTGGATCTCCTCTTGCTAATCGTTTTTCTAGTTTTGTTCCAGGTCCACAATATTGATAGCCAGATGAAGTTCAAGGGGTAATTTGTTGATTATAGAGTTTACTAAACCGTCTCCTCTAACGATGCTTTGTTGACTGATATGTTTTTTTGAAAAATCCAGCATTTTTATAGAAATGAACTTATGTATTCAATAGAACGGTTTACAATGTTATGACTATTTTTTAATATAACCTTCGCATTTAAAGGAAATTGCTTAGTACCTTTCATCATGCGATTCGTGAAACAACAACAACTTTTACCAATACAAAATTTGGATTTGACTAAAAGTAATGAGTCAAGAAAACATGGAAAACTATTACCCAATAGCATAAGAGGTTTAATTACGGGTCCCTCAAATTGTGGAAAAACAAATGATAAGTTTACTACAACATCCTAACGGTTTAAGATTTGAAAACATATATATTTATTCAAAGTCATTACATCAACCAAAGTATGAGTTTTTACGAAGAGCTATCAAACCAATCAAAGAAATGGGTTTCTTTACGTTTTCCAACAACAGTGAAGTTATACCACCTGAAGAAGCAAACCCCAATTCAGTATTTATCTTTGATGATATTGCATGTGAAAAACAAGATACTATACGAACTTACTTTAGTATGGGACGACATCATCTCATTGATAGTTTTTATCTATGTCAAACATATACAAGAATTCCAAAACATCTTATACGCGACAATGCAAATTTTTTAATTGTTTTCAAACAGGACGAAATGAACTTGAAACATATTTATAATGATCATGTTAATTCTGATATGACATTTAAAATATTTCAAAAGGTATGTGCAGAATGTTGGAATGATGAATATGGATTCTTGGCAATTGATAAAGACAGTCCTTTGAAAGAAGGTCGATATAGGAAGGGCTTTGATCATTTCCTGAAACTATAAAAAGCAGATCTTTATAACAGTTTACATCATACGTGCATTAATGTTCTATGAGAGCACTTCAAAAGCAGTAAAACCTGTAAAAAGCAGTTCAAAAGCAGTAAAATAAAAAACAGTAAAAAGCAGTTAAAAACAGAAAAAGCTGTTTCAAAGCAGTAAAAAATAGAAAAAAACAGTTTAAAAGCAGTAAAAAGCTGTTTCAAAGCAGTAAAAAACGGAAAAAAGCAGTAAAAAACAGTAAAAAAAGCAGTAAAAAGCTGTTTCAAAGCAGTAAAAAACGGAAAAAAGCAGTAAAAAAGCAGTAAAAAGCTGTTTCAAAGCAGTAAAAAACAGAAAAAGCAGTTTAAAAGCAGTAAAAAGCTGTTTCAAAGCAGTTCATAAATGACAAGTATAAAAAACACTTCTTCCTACCGTTTACAACATACGTAAAGTAATGTAAAGTAAGTAAGTATTCATTTATTGATTTGTTGTTTTGATACATTTGCTAACAATTTGAATGAATTTTAAGCTATGGTCCTGCCGTCAGCTCGGTTAGCAATTTTGAATAAATGTATATAAAAGATTTTTTTCATTACAAAATAATAAAAAAGTATAACTATTCAAATTCTGATATTAGCAACATCCTATACTTGGATATTTCTTTCAAGAATGATGCGAGAGTTTTCCAGTTCGTTTCGTTCAAAAGTTTTGTTGTTTCATGCATTGATAGCGATCTTTTTCCGTAAAGTAATGTACTATGAGAGCAGCTCAAAACAGTTCAACGCACAATCCGTAGAAGTTCGAAGTCGTTCAACTCGGTTTAAAAATCGATGTTCATCAATCAGAAGCAGTAAATTCAACATAAAATTCAATTTGAAACCGATTGAAAGATTCCTTCATAGTATACGAAGCTTATTTACAGTCTGTTGTAAAAACAATACAGCTTCATTATGATGAATTTAAATAAGGAACTGACAAGTGAACTCATTAAAACTGCTGATGTCCTACGAAAGAAATATAAAGCTCTAAGAAATGGAAAGGAAGCATTCGAAACTCAATTAGAGGAAACCTTCAAACCAATAACCAACCCTCTGAAAGAGTTAGTTGAGAAATCAAATGAGCAGCAAAACTATTTTGAAACTCCAGTAGCTAAATCAAAACAAAATTTTGATGATGATTTTGCCACACCTGCTGCAAGCATCAGTAGTATTACTCCGAAAAACTATTCAACAACACCCAAAAGCAAGCATTTTAGAGAAAGCAGACAACGGGTACGTGATCGTTACAAAGCTCGTCACTTAACCGACCAAATAGAAGACAATGCATCCGATGAAATATCGCAGAAGTATATAGATTTATTTTTGAATGAGTCTAGTGCTTTTGACAATATATATGGCGTTCACGAAAAGAATGGTAAGTTATTCATCGGGGATGGAGAGTTTAAAATTCTAGGAAGAAATATACAAATAAAGAATAAAATCTATGAAGGTTCAAACGGTTTATATGAACTAATATTCAAGAAAAAACCCTCCCAAAATATATATAATGAGAAAGATTTAAAAATATATAAGGATATATTGGAAGATACCAATGCATATCGACGTTCTCATGATTCTACAAAACAAGTTTTAGGAAATCGTGGAAGTAAATACTACTACTCCTGTTTCACATACAGGAAATGGATTAATGCAACTATCTAAGAAAGAAAAAGACTATATCTTCTGGGATGATCCCAATGAACTTATAGTCCGATTAATACTTCTTGTCGCTTCACATCAAGCAGGACATAATAATCATTCCTACGAAATTGTATCAATTATCGAAGAATTAAAAGAATCTAATATTATCGAGTAAAAACAAAATGAGTGTAGATAAGTTCGGAAGGTTTTCAAATAGAACTCCTGTCAGAGGTCTAACAGGACCAACTGGACCACGTGGGGAGCAAGGAGAACCGGGACCACCTGGGTTGCAAGGAGTGCCGGGACCACCTGGGTTACCTGGTGAATTGGGACCACCTGGGTTACAAGGAGTACCGGGAACACCTGGTGAGGGATTTCTCAAAACAGTAAACGGAAACTATGATATAAACTGGAAGCGTCTACAAAACCTACAGGACCCACAAGAGAAAGAAGATGCGGCAACAAAAAATTATATTGACGAGAATGTTGAAGAATTAAAAAGCCTAATTGCGAAAATTGAAGAATATTTGTATTCTAAGGATAACAAATATTTATATTTTTAAATTTAAGAAAATTGTAGTCATAATCGTTGTGTGAAATGTCAACCAATAAACTAGTTGAACCAACACTCTATCTCTCTCTATCTCACTCTCCTTCTCACTCCTACTTCCCAGCAGCAACTTCTCTAGTTTCTAGTTATATAATTCTGATGATTGAATAAAAAAAAAATCAACTAAAATAAAGAAAAATCTACTATTTAACTTAACGAGGAAATTGTTTTTTGATTTCAGTCATATTTTGATTATCATTGTGAGGGGACAGTAACCTTATAATGGCAGGAATAAATACTTCTATAATTTTTGATGAAACTTTAAAATTTCTTAAAACAAATCAACACACTATACTAGAAGAACACTATGAGTATTTCATAGCTAGTATAAATTTTCTTAGGAAATTTGAAAATGTATCTTTTACAACATCTGTTCATGGCTGTTACTTTATAAATTGCTCATGGTCTTCTAATATATGTAAATCAGGGCCCGATACATGTGCGTGCTACATGATTGAAAATAGGCTATTAAAAATAAAAAAACTTATGTTATTATATAAAAAAATACAATAAATAAAATTATTATAAAATGAATAAACATTACATTTTTATTTCAATCAACTGAAAGATGAGTAAGAGAAACATTTTTAACGAGCTGCATAAACCTGCAAGAAGGAATTTCAAAAAAGACGAGTCATTATAAAGGGACTTGATGAACTATGGCAAGCTGATTTGGTGGAAATGATTACCTATTCACCAGAAAATGATAATTTTCGATATCTTCTTACGGTAATAGACACATTTTCTAAATTTGCTTGGAGTTTTCCTATTAAAAGTAAAACTGGAGTGAATGTCACTGCGGCTATGCAAAATATATTTAATGAATGACGCACCCCAAAAAATCTACAAACAGATGACGGCAAAGAATTTTATAATAAAATTTTTCAAAATCTCATGAAAACATATAAAATCAAACATTACTCTACATTCAGTGCACTTAAAGCATCCATTGTTGAACGTTTCAATCGCACCTTAAAAAACATGATGTGGAAAGAATTTAGCGCCAATGGCTCATATCGTTGGATTGATATGATAAAATCACTGACTAAAACATATAATACCACGAGACATCGCACTATTAAAATGTGTCCATCTGAAGTTAATTCTAGAAATGAAAAATACATACTTTCGACAGCATATAATCATATAAGAATTCATATTACACCTAAGCTTCATATTGGTGACTTTGTAAGAATAAGTAAATATAAACATGTTTTTGAGAAAGGTTACACCCCCAATTGGACAACTGAAATCTTTAAAATAATAAAAGTTCAACACACAAATCCCGTAACATATTTGCTAGAGGACTATCAAGGGCATCTCGTCAAAGGAGGATTTTATGAACTTGAATTACAAAAAACAAAATTTCCAGATACTTACCTCATAGAAAAAGTACTTAAAACCAAAAAGGGACAAATATTTGTGAAATGGCTTGGTTTTCCATCTGATAACAATTCATGGACATCTATACCTCAAAACGATTAACAAAAATTGTCTTTTTTTTTTTAAACAGATGTTGTTTTATTAAAAATATTCCCAAAACATAAAGAAAAATATATAATTGAAATGAAAAAAAAAATTGTTTTATTTATTACTTCTTTTATTTTTTTATAAAACAATTGGTCATTGTTGGGAGAGACTCGACTTCGAACCCCTTTCCCAGTACACAAAAAAAAAAAACAATTGTAAAAGGACACTTCTCATATTATGTACTCCATTGTTTTTTCTCCATACCGTAATAAATCAATCTATTTTTATTATCCACCAAACTCAACCAACAAAAAACCACCCGCCAAAGATACAACAAAAAAAAAGCTACCTGTGGAAAATGACTGCTGTACCTCCTGTACCATCATCTCAGAATGACTGCTGTACCCTCGTACCCTCATGTCGACTGCTGTACCTTCGTGCCACCTGAGCAACTGTGCCAGAACAGCCACTTGAACCACTGTGCCAGAACAGCCACCTGAGCCACTGGCCCAATGTAACAGGGCTTCTGATTTGCAATGGTCAAACAAGAAGTATTTCTCTATCAGGCACTGGAATGATTGGTTTTAACAACATGTGCTCCCTTAAAATTGATACAATGATAATTAATGGTCATTTAAATTTAAAGACTATTATAACAAAGTCATTTGTTCCAAGTGCAAGGCTAAGCAATTGGATCAGAAATCGCAACTTGACAGACGACCATTTTTCCCCCTTGACGGTAAGAAATGATATTGAAACAAATGTTAAAAATCTTTCACAGGAAATAGAAGACCTTAAGAGAGCAATGATTTCTGATGAACTACCACCCGCCAACATACATGATTTTCATCACTATGGGTTGAGCTACTTGTTGCTAGCGATCACCATTGGAATGATAGTATTTTTTTGCCTATATCGAAAACATCAGGCCGCACTACAAATTCCAATTCGGAGAAGAGGTTCTCGCTTTCAAGCAACTGTTTAAATTGAAGGTTGGAAACCTTCAAGGAGGGGTGTATGTTGGAACTCAAATGACTGCGTAGTACGCAACCATTTGGGTTTCAAATATCTTCATAAATTTTATTTATTTGTAACCAGAGCTGTGATGTGAACGCTCAAGTCCGGACGTTCACTGGACGTAATACGAGTCTTGCGTGGACTGTCTACTCGCTTGCTGAATGGCCAGTTCCCACGACATTCAAAACAATCAAATACCTAAGTGATTAATAAAGTTTGTAAAGATTTTAATTGTGCATTTGTTTTTGATTTATTCACAGTGATTATATAACACATTTTACATCCACTATCTTTACGTTACATGATGTATTCTTGGTCAGCCAACCGGACTGTGTGAACTTTTACACCCAACTCGATGTTCCTGGATTTTCAAAACACGACTTGATCGTTGCTTTCTATAATATCAATCTCCATCCAGTTTCTGTCACTGATAGCATTTCATGCAGTTACTCTTAGCTGGTATCCATAGCTCTTATCTCGAAAACATCTTCCATCTTTCGGATGTTGACGAACAAGTTGAGTTTTTCAATAATAGCATAAATTCTCTATTTGAAACATATGTACCCATTAAAACAATTCGAGTCAAACGTAATCAATTTGGTTGGTTTACTGTAGCTACAGAAAGACTCATAGTAAAAAGAAATTGTGCTTTTAGACGATGGAAAAGATTTAGGCTTCCGCAACTGTTACTCGAATACAAATCTTTGAGAAACAAGGTAAATGTTGAGATTAAATGATCAAAACGACGATTTTTCGCTTCACAATTTCACAACCTGTCATCCGAAAAATTGTGGTAAAACATAAAATCACTTGGCATCTCAAAACAAAATATTAATACTGAAGACGATTGTGAAGTCGATGAGCAGTTTGAGGACGTTTGAGATGAGAAGTTTACAAAGCTGTACAAAATATCAAATCGGAAGCTATTGGACTAGACAACATGTATCCTAAGTTTGTTAAATTAATTCTGTGTTTTATATCTCCCTTCCAGACACACATTTTTAATACAATTTTAACAAAGTCTAGTTACCCAAAACTATGGAAAACTTCAAAAGTTATTCCAATCCTTAAGAAATCTACCTCACAACAAAAAGAATATAGACCAATATCTATTCTACCATTTATCTCAAAAGCATTTGAAAAGCTTTTAAGTCAACAGATCACGTCTTATTTAGAAACCTTTCAACAAATTACAACTTCGCAATCTGGTTTCAGAGCAAAACACAGTTGTACCACAGCACTCCTCAAAATAGTCGATGACGTACGAGAACAAGTAGATAAAAATCATGCTACAACGCTGGTCTTGCACAAATTCACTTGAGTTATCCTCTTGTTATGATAGAAAATGCAGCGGTCGAAATAAATGAAGATCTAATGAGAATAATTTAGTAAGTTGATTTTCTCTAGCCCACACAATAGAGAAAATGAACTTACTAAATTCAAATAAATGCTAATGATAATTATTAGCAAAACTGTCCTTGATGTAACTAATTTAACGCTCGTAGAATTAAACGGCACATTGTTAAATTACGCTCCTACAGTGAAAAATCTAGGGGTTGTTTTCAACCGGACGCTATCATGAGAAAACCACTTGACATGTGCTATTGGCCGAATCTACGCTACCTGGCGCTTTCTTGTCCGGAAGCTGTCTTCCAGTATCAACTAAAATGACTATTGCCAAAAATCTTGTTTTTCCCATTTTGCTCTGTGGTTGGCCAATTATTGGCCAAATTGGACGGCCTCTTACGCGTTGTCACGGTCAAGACACAAAACGGAAACCTAAAACGGCCTATCGCGAAAATTTGTTCGTTGCCGTCAAACAAACACCATGAACAATCGGCGTTAGTATGAAATTTAATTCCTAAAACATAAGCTGTTTACCGAAACATCGAAAAACAAAAGAAGTACCTATGCTGTTTTCAAAAGCACAAAACTCTAAATCAACAACAAAAGGAGTTTAGCTACTTGCTTGGGAAAATAACACACACACACTGTTTCTGATTAAATTTGTAACTTTATTTTATAGATTAATCAATTGTGGAATTGATAATTGAAAACAATAAATAATGCAATTGGTAAATTGTGAAAATACTCGAACTATGGAAAAACACTTCTGAACTATTGAGGGTTGCAAAACAGAGTGAGTGTTTGTCCGTTGGGAAATTTTTTGAATTTCTTCCCAGTTCGTTTGCTGACATCTAGTGGCTAGTGGTGGTGTTAAAACTAGTACGACGAGCGATTCGCCGTAAGTCGCCGCCACATAACTCCCACTTCAGTAACGAAGTTGCGATGCTTTAGATGTCAAAATTTACTCTTCGTTTTCTTTTTTCATCAGCTGTTTTGTAATTTTTTTTTTGATTTTCAGGATGAAAATTTTTAGATGTTGAAATTTCCGAAGAAGACGATTGACTATAGATGGATGTGGATGTAGATGGAACGTTTTCAAGAAGAATATGCGCAGGTTTTAGGCGATCAATAGAAACACTGATTGTTCTTCCGTTTGCTTTGATGGTATATAGCTTCTCAGTGATTCTTTTCATTACAGGATGCGGGCCAGTGTATGGTTGCTGTAATGGTTTTTTGACGGCATCACATCGCAAGAAGACATGTGAGCATGTTTGGAGGTCGGACGGAACAAAAATTTTGTTGTTCGCATGGTTTGACGTTCCTGTTGGCCGAAGTTTTCTCATCGTCTCTCGATGTTTATCAAGAAAAACCTGTGGATTAGAAAATGTTTGGTTACTTACAAAGAACTCACCAGGAACTCGCAGATTTTTTCCATAAAGCATCTCTGATGCTGAGGCTTTGATGTCGTCTTTGTAAGCAGTTCTCAATCCCAACAGAACTGTTGGAAGAGCATCAACCCAGTTGGTTTTCTCATGACACATGAGAGCAGCTTTCAGAGAACGATGCCAACGTTCGACGAGGCCATTGGATGCCGGATGATATGGCGATGTTCTGATGCGTGTTGTTCCACACATGTTGGTCAGTTCGTTGAACAGTGACGATTCGAACTGAGTGCCTTGGTCCGTAGTTAGTTGCTCTGGTGAACCAAACCGTGCAACCCAGTGAGTGTAGAAAGCATTTGCCACTGTCTCTGCTGTCATGTCCTGTATGGGTATTGCCTCGGGCCATCGACTGAACCTATCAATCATGGTTAGACAATACCTGTAGCCCTTGCAGAGTGGCAAAACAATGATGTCGATGTGGACATGCTGGAATCGTTACTCCGGAACTGTGATGGAATCTGCTAATGGGTGCGTATGTCTGTTAACTTTCGACCGTTGACATTGGATGCACGTACGTGACCATTCCAGTGCATCCTTTTTGATGTTCGGCCACACATACTTTTGTCTTAACTGTAGACTTGTTTTTCGTCCACTTGGGTGTGCGAGGCCGTGAACAGAATCAAAAGCCTTCCGACGAAGTGACGCTGGTATGTATGGTCGAATGATGTTGTGGTTGACGTCACAATAAATCTTCACATCAGGTTCCAATGCGAGCTTGTTCAACTTCAGGGCGGACTTTTCGTTTTTCAATAGCTCTTGAAGTTCTGAGTCCAGCAACTGTGACAAGTGTAGCTTCCTTATGTCGAATTGCACTGGCGTGGTTATGGTGTTGACATGCGACAGTGCATCAGCTACAGCATTTTCTTCACCTGGCAGGTAGGTTATGTCCGTGGTGAATTGGGATATGTAATCCAGATGTCTTAAGCGACGTTGAGGTGCCTTGTCCGAATGTTGCTGGAAAGCGTATATAAGTGGTTTGTGATCGGTTTGAATTGTGAACGGTCGACCATCCAAAATGTGTTTAAAGAATCGCACAGCAAGGTAAATCGCTAGTAGCTCGCGATCGTATGTGCTGTAACGACTCTGAGGTTTGGATAGTTTGCACGAGAAAAGACCGATCGGTTGAAACTCGTTCTCACACACTTGTTCCAGCTTGGCACCAACAGCAACGTCCGATGCATCTGTTGTCAAGAAAAGTTTTGCTTTTGGGTTGAGGTGGTTGAGCAAAACGGCTTTCTTGACGTTGTCCTTGCATAGTTCGAAGGCTTTTTCTGCGGAAGAGGTCCATGCAACTGGTCGCTTGTCGTTTTTTCTAGAGTCCTTGATGAGCTCATTCAATGGTGCTTGAATGTGAGCACAATTTTTAATGTAGCGACGGTAATAATTCACTATTCCAAGGAAGCGACGAAGCTCGACGATGGTTGTTGGCTTTGAATAGTTTGCGATGGCCTCGATCCGATCTTCTGGTGGTCTACAGCCGTCTTTGTTAATCGAGTGGCCTAGGTAGGTAACTTGAGCCTTACCGAAGACGCACTTTTTGATGTTGAGGATCAAGTTATGTTCCTGTAGACGTTTTAGCACCTGTCGAACGTGTTGCTGATGTTGCTCTTGTGATTCGGAAGCAATCAGGATGTCATCGATGTAGCAGAATGCGAAGTCCAGCCCACGTAGTACCATGTCCATGAACCTTTGGAATGTTTGAGTGGCGTTTTTCAGTCCGAAAGGCATGACTAAAAATTCAAACAGTCCAAATGGTGTCGTCACCGCGGTTTTTCGGACATCCTCAGGTGACATCGGGATCTGATAGTATGCCTTATCAAGATCCAGGATTGAGAACCAGCTTTTGTTGTTGAGCTGTTCTGTAAAATCCATGATGTGAGGAATCGGGCAACTATCTGGCTGTGTCTTCGCATTGAGACGACGGTAGTCACCACAGCATCGCCATCCACCAGTCTTCTTTTCCACCAAATGAATTGGACTTGCCCAAGGACTACTGGACGTTTGACAGTAGCCTTTTTTAACGAAGTCTTCGAAGTCCGCTTTGGCCTGCTTCAGTTTGTCACCGGAAAGTCTTCGTGGTCGTTCTGCAACTGATTGACCTGTTGTGATAATGCAGTGTTGAACGGAGTTGACTTTGGCTTCTGCTTGAAAATCTTTGACTTGGTGTTGTCGTTGGTCGAAAGAAATTCTTTGACGAGACTGACGTATGGTTCCGGGCCACTAATAGTCAATAGTTTTGACGGATTTGTGGCATCAATCTCGGCAGGTACGGCTAGTGATGTCACTTTGTCAACGACACGTTTGGATTTCAGGTCGATGACTAGCCCGTAATGTGCCAGAAGGTCAGCTCCAATGATGGCAGTTTTCACATCAGCGATGATGAAAGGCCAGGTTATTGCTCGACGGAGTCCCAGATTCAAAGTTAGCGTTTTCTCTCCATATGTGTGGATCGGCGAGTTGTTTGCTGCCAGAAGAGTTGTCTCCGCTTTGTTGTTTCGGCAGTTAGCGGAACGTGGCAAAACACAAATCGAGGAACCCGAGTCGAGGAGGAATTTTTGGTTGGTGTTTTTGTCGTACACGTAAAGGCGGCATTCCTTGTTGACTCTGTATTTGCTGCTGTCGAACGCCTTAGTAGACAACAGCTGGTTTAGTTTTTTGGATAACTGCAGGGTTCCTTGCACTTGCGAGCCTCTTTGCCGTATCTTTGGTGGAAGAAGCAGACATTAGCATCTTTTGAACCTCCTCGTGATCCGGAGTTTTTGCCTTTTGAAGGATGAGGAGATCGACTTCGGCTTTTGTTGGACGAATCATGTGACAACAGTTTTTGCATTTGCTGTGTCAGCGTTGCCAAAGATGATTCGATGGTGAGGAGCCTGGTATTGACGTCAGTGGGCTGCTTCTGCTCCTTGCGCACTTCACACACTTCATTGGATGCCATATTGTCCATGATTTTGTCCGCGATGTCCGCCAGTGCCGTAAGGTTGACGTCTTTGCTAGCGGAGAGGATTCCACGAACGTTGTTGGGCATCCTGGACATCCAAATAGTGGCAAGCATTTCGTCTGGCACATTTTCACCAGCTAGTCTCCGCATTTCCCTCAGCAGACTTGATGTTCGTTTGTCTCCTAGCTCTAGGGAAGTCATAAGCCGATTTAGTTGCCTCTCCTTGGACTCTGTGAACCTTGCAATTATTTGCGTTTTCAAGGCTAGGTACTTTTCACATGCCGGTGGTTTTTGGACAAGGTCTGATACCTCAGTCAGTACCTCCGGGTCCAGAGACGCAACTATCGCACTAAATCGGCTGCTATCCGAGACGATGCGGTGGTTGTGAAACTGCGCTTCCACCTGAATGAACCAGAGAGCAGGAAGGTTCTTCCAGAACGGCGGTATCTTAATGTGCCGAAGTGCGGCAATTTCCAACATTTCAGCTCTTGGTTCCTCTGCCTGATACCCGTTTCGGAAACCGTCAGGTGGAGGTGGGGAAGCAGCGAGTTCAGCCGCGTATTGATCTTCCTCAGCCATTATGTTGTTGTGCAGAAAAAAAAATTACAATTTTGAGAAACTTACTTGTGCTGTTTTTGTTTGTCTATGATGTGCGCTTTTCCACGATCACGTCGGGGTCACCAATTTAGCTACTTGCTTTGGAAAATAACGCACACACACTGTTTCTGATTAAATTTGTAACTTTATTTTATAGATTAATCAATTGTGGAATTGATAATTGAAAACAATAAATAATGCAATTGGTAAATTGTGAAAATACTCGAACTATGGAAAAACACTTCTGAACTATTGAGGGTTGCAAAACAGAGTGAGTGTTTGTCCGTTGGGAAATTGTTTGAATTTCTTCCCAGTTCATTTGCTGACATCTAGTGGCTAGTGGTGGTGTTAAAACTAGTACGACGAGCGCTTCGCCGTAAGTCGCCGCCACAGGAGTATGCTGATTTTCAAAAACCACGAAAATTTATATTATAAATCAAAATTTCATACAATTCACCATTCTATACAACAATCAACCCATCTTTAAAGCACCTGTAAAGTTTCGCAAAACCCATCAATCAACACATCTGTACCATATATTTAAACCTAATCATCATCACACAACTCATCAATCAACACATCTTTAACAACTGGAAGCTGTTCAAACACCTCTGTAAAAATCTATAAGGCTGTTCAAAACACTTCAAAACACATCGTTTAAAACACCTGAAAGCTGTTCAAAAAGGAAAACACAAACAAGAATTTTTTTTAAAAAAAATCATCTTTATTCAAAGATATAACAATTTACAAAAGTTGCATGAAAGGCAATCAATGCACTTCATCTTTAACGCTGTGCTGCTACAACGCACACACAAACTCAAACTTAAAATCTAAAAAGAACTAAAACAATTTATTCTAAATCACTAAATCTACAACCGAATTATAACGATTTGCAAGTGGACGTGTTTTCCTTTTTCTTAAGAAAGTTTTTAAAAGTTATATTTTTTTTCCCTAGTTTTTTTAGAACAAATAAAACCTAGTCAGAACATTTTCAAAACACATCGTTTAAAACACCTGAAAGCTGTTCAAAAAGGAAAACACAAACTCGTCGTTATCAGTAACTATCAATAACAAAAATCGATTTTTTCTTTTGTATTAAGTACGTGGAAAACTAAATCGATTGCTAGTTTAATAATTACTTCTGATAAAGAGATGAATGAGGAGCTTTGTGAAATGTGTAGTGTAATCAGTTTAGTTTGTGAAAACATTTGCTGTTTAAAATGAAAACCTTGTCGATTTTTCAACATAATCGACTTTATATTCATACAGATATCAAAAATTTTATCGCAATGCACGGTATGAAATTATCGCTTAAGTTATTGGTCGAGTACCTTAACAAAAATAAAATGATTTAAATGCTTCAATATCGCCCATATTCACTGACTTTATATTAACCCATGCGGTCATGCATCAAAAATTAATCGAAATCTACGGCATGATAAATATTTTTAAGAACATCTGTTCAGAATTATAGTAGTTTAAGTGATTAAACATCACCTACGTTGAAAAGCCTGGCAAAAGTCAAGTTTAATACAGGTTTAACAACGAAAATTGAAAAACTATCTATTTACTAGTTACATCGATAAAGTTCTGCTAAAACACACTAAAATTCAGCTTAAGCATACTTCATGCACAAATATGAAGTACAATTTGATTGATTTGTTAACCACAAAAATCTATAATCGACTATATACACACTCATATATCGAAATTTCATCGAAATCATCGATAAGAAAAATATTACATAAAGTATAAGTCGGTTTTTCAAAACAGTATGGCAAATTCATACAGCAGTATTTATTAGATTTTCTTAAGACGTCTCTCAGACGTTGATTAGTTAAGTTCCAATTAAAATTTAATTGGAACTTAAGAGAGGTTGATTAAATTCGTATCGATAATCGATTCTGCGCTGATGCTAAACTAGTTGATAGTTGTGTCAAAATAAAGTAGTAAAAACAGAAATCTAGTCCAATTTAGACTGCGTTTTGACAACCATTCGTTTGTAAACAAATTCCTTTTTGTGAAGCGAATCTTTTTGTAACAAAAGCAATCAAAAACTTTTTAAACGAAAATGCCTCCTTTAGATCCACCAATTTGAATCGAAAAATAAACATTTTGTCATCCTTAACAGTTTCCTGCTCTTGCCAATAAAAAACTGAATAGATTGCACTTTTTCGTGCCACACAGCCCGCCCGCTCAAAAAAAAACTTCTGTCTAATTTTCAACTAGTTTGTTGGTTGTTTTGTAGCGATGGAGAATATGAAGGCCAACATTGAGTGAGTTGTTTGTTTTCTATTTTCTTGCTTTCAAAATACACCACATTAGACACGACTCTGAAAGTGTATATATATTGTAGCGTGCGCTTAGTTCGCAAAATAAAACTTCACTTTTTATTTTTATTTCTACCACTTTATTCAGTATCTATACTTTATTCAAACTCAACTCGACTATTGGACTATCACTGGCTAACAACATTTCACTCTTAACTTTATCACTCTATAATCAAAACTGACTGCTCGTTGCGTCAGCGGTCCTATTTATATAGAACAACACTCATCTAGAGCGTTCCAGTTTCTTCTCCATGGTCTCCACATTTGCTGTCAAAAATCTCTACACTCACACACACTGGCTTACAAGCAATGCCTGTCATTTTATACCATTCCATTATAGTGTTGCCAGTTGTGTTTTCGGTTAAACGTTTTCGATTAGGAAACTGGTATAAATGTTGGGTGTTCATTACACTGCCCCCTCCTTAAGATTGTTCGTCCCGAATAATTTCATGTGCAGCCTCGCCACTATATCGATGCAGCCGGTCACAATGAACTACTTTTAACTTGCCTCTTAATCCTCTTTGGATGCGGTAAACCACTTCGTTAATCCTCGTGACAACAGTATAAGGACCTTCCCAGTTCTGCTGAAGTTTCGGTGACAATGCCTTTTGACGATGAGGATTATAAAGCCACACACGATCTCCTGCTTGGAATCCTGCCGCTGTCGCTTTTGTGTCGTACCGTGTCTTCATCCGGTCGCTGTAGGCTTTCATCCGTTCCCTTGTTCTTTTATGGATGTCAGCGAGTCTCTCCTTGAGGTCATCCACATACTCGTTCGTGTCCTGTGGCTCCTCTGTGGGGCATCCAAATTTAAGTTCGCTGGGCAGCCGCATGGTTTTCCCGAACAGGATGTCAGATGGTGTTTGTCCTGTCGAGCTATGTACTGCACTTCTATAGGCCATCAGGAATAGCGGTACGTGCCTATCCCAGTCTCTTTGGTAGTCGCCTACGACCTTGGTGAGGTGTTCTTTCAAGGTCCGGTTGAATTTTTCAACCATCCCATCAGATTGTGGATGAAGCGGTGTGGTTCTGGTCTTCTTGATGCCAAGTAGTCCGCACACTCCTTGGAAGATGTTTGACTCGAAGTTCCTCCCTTGGTCGGAATGGAGTTCCATAGGTACGCCAAACCTACTTACCCAGTTAAACACAATCTGGTCGACCACCGTTTTGGCTTCTTGATTTGGGATGGCATACGCCTCAGGCCATTTGCTAAAATAGTCCATTACAACCAGAATGTACTTGTTTCCAGCGTTGGTCTCTGGAAAAGGCCCAGCCACATCTACTGCAATCCTCTCAAAAGGCGATACAACGTTGTACTGATGCATCTTACCTTGAATCTTCCTACCAGGTCCTTTGGTTGCAGCACACTTGTCACATGTTCGGCACCACTTCTCCACGTCGTCTCTAGCATGTAACCAGTAGAACCGATGTCGCACCTTCTCCAGTGTTTTGTTAACTCCCAGGTGACCTCCAGAAGGTCCGTCGTGCATCTCCCGAAGAACTTCACTGACTTTCGATTGCGGTACGATCAGCTGCATCACATATGATTTACCGTCAACGGACTCCCATCTTCGCCTGAGGACACCTTCTTGCACATATAGTGAGTCCCACTGTGCCCAATAGGCTTTGAGAACTGGACTCCTGTCAGAAATGTCTTCCCATTCAGGTTTCTCTTCATTTTCTTTCCATGCGAGAATGGGTTCGATATCTGGATCCTCCTGTTGAGCGGTCCTCACTTCCTCATTGCTCCATCCGCATATGGGTTCAGCTCTTAGTCGCTGAGCGGTAATATTTTCTTTGTTTTCTTGTCGCCTACAATGCTTGCAATCCTCTTTGCAAAGTCTTCGGGACAATGCGTCGGCGTTTGAGTGCAGCTTTCCTCTGTGGTGTTGAATCTGGTAGTCATAAGTCTGCAGTCTTTCTATCCACCTTGCGACTTGACCTTCTGGATTTTTGAAGTTCAACAGCCAGTTCAGAGCACCATGGTCTGTCCGCAGAAGGAATTTCTGTCCATAGATGTACTTATGGAAGTGCTTTGTTGCCAAGATTAGAGCCAGCAGTTCCCTTCTGGTCACGCAGTAGTTTCTTTCAGGCTTCGAGAGGACCTTACTATAATATGCCACCACTTTCTCTTCGCCATCATGCACTTGGGATAGTACCGC
Organism: Melanostoma scalare; assembly: GCA_949752695.1. Lineage (NCBI taxonomy): Eukaryota > Metazoa > Arthropoda > Insecta > Diptera > Syrphidae > Melanostoma > Melanostoma scalare. The sequence goes on along the minus strand of OX456985.1, from coordinate 150,172,256 downwards.
CCCGATTCCAACGTTGCTTGCATCTGCGTCGATGATGAATGTTTTGCCAGGTGTTGGATGTGCCAGCACTGGAGCGTTACAGAGGCGGTATTTGAGTTCCTGAAAAGATTTTTCACACTCACCTGACCATTTGAACTGCTTCCCTTTTTCGGTGAGCTGATGCAAACTCTTTGCAACTCCAACAAAGTTCTTAACGAAACGTCGGTAATATGTGGCAAGACCAAGAAAGCTTCGGAGTTGATGTTTGTCCTGTGGTGTTGGCCAATTTTTGACGGAGTCAACTTTTTCAGGATCAGTCTTCACTCCTTGGGAAGAGATGATGTGTCCCAAATACTTAACTTCGGTTTTGAAAAGTGCACATTTTTCCGGATTCAGTTTAAGGTTAGCCTCTCGAAGTCTCTGAAACACGGCTTTTAGGTTCTTGCAATGTTGGTCAAATGTTTTCCCGTAAACAATGACATCGTCCAAGTAGACAAGGCACGCTTTCCACGTCAGTCCTTGAAGAACGCACTCCATCAAACGCTCGAATGTTGCCGGAGCGTTGCATAGCCCAAACGGCATAACTTTAAATTGCCAGAGCCCATTACCTGTAGAAAACGCCGTCTTTTCCCGATCATCAGGGTGGATGTCAACTTGCCAATATCCACTCTTCAAGTCCAGCGTCGAAAACCACTGTTCTCCCTCCATAGCATCCAGGGTATCACTGATTCTCGGCAGGGGATAGCTGTCCTTTTTAGTCACATCATTCAGCCTTCAGTAGTCCACACAAAAACGAGTGCTTCCGTCTTTCTTTTTCACTAGCACCACTGGTGAAGCCCAAGGACTTTTGGAATTTTCAATAAGCCCGTCCTTCTTCATTGCTGTTATCATTTCCTCAACCTCACCTTGTTTGGCCAGTGGAAGGCGTCTTGCTGGTTGACGAATCGGTCTTGCATCTCCTGTGTTGATGCGATGCTGCACCAACTGTGTCCTACCATATTGTTCCTTTTGCGATGCGAAGATGTCAGTGTACTCTTGTAGGAGATTTTCAGCCATCCTTGTTTGTTGGTGATCAAGGTTGGATGAATACAGTATTTTAGCTCTGATGGTTTTGAGCTCCTCCGGAGTTATAGTTTTTCTCGGGGCTTCGTCTGTGATCTTCGTAATTGCTGCAACCGATTCGCAACCTTACATCGTACGGTCAGTGTTTAGTAATCGTACGGGGACCATTTTGTTTTTCGGTGCTACTAGTGTTTTCCCAATGATGACGCTTTGGGAGGAACACTCTGGGTCTGGTTCAACCATTAGGTTTCGAAGGCTTCCAAACTCACCTTCCAGTTTTGTCCAAACGAACACTTCAGAAGAAGGAGGCAGAATCAGATCTTCCGTGATGACAGTCCTCAGTGTCGACGTACTTTCGTTCGAATAGGTCATTGGAAGTTCCTTATTTTGGTACTTCAAAACCTGATTACCGATGTCCAAAATAACTCCGTGCTGTTTCATAAAGTCGATTCCAATGATGCACTCGTCACATATATCTGCCACCAGGAATTGATGAGTAAACACTAGATCGGCCAGTCGGATCTTAAGACACACTTCTCCATATACTCTTGCTGCTTCTCCCGTTGCGGTTCTTAGACGGTAGCTATTGGTGTTATGAAGCCACGTCGTCTTTACCAGGTCTCGACGTACTATGGAGGCTTTGGCACCGGTGTCGATGGTAGCCACATGTTTGTTCCCGTTAATAGTAGTTTCCACAGTCAGACTTTTCTCGTTGTCTCGTTTGGTCTGAGAGACCTGGATGGTGGTTCTGGGGCCATCGATACAAAAAACCCACCTCTCCCCCTCGAAGTTGGATTGATACGCAACGCTGGTGTGTTTGTTACCTTGCTCTAGGTTGGATCTCTTGCTTCCACAATGTTGACAAGCGGCTTTATTTGGTGGTAGTCGGCATTGACGCTGTAAGTGCCCGGTCTTGTTGCAATTCCAACATCTTGCTAGTCCGCTCCGCTGGTTCTTTTGTATTTCAGCTCTTTGGCCCGAGCATTCTACGACTATGGCTTCTCTAAGTCGATGTACTCCATGAGAAGCCTGTTCTGCTGCTTCAATTGTCAATGCGAATGCTAAAGTTTCGGAAAGAGTACGTGTTCTAGCAGTTCGCACAGACCTCTGAAGATGTATATCGGAAATGGCACGAACGAAGGACTCAACAGCAAGCTGGTTGATGATTTCTTCTCCAGCATCCGGGTATGCCAGGTGAACCAGTCTTTCGACGTCTGCTTGGAGCTGCTGTAGACTTTCACCCCTTTTCTGGACTCTGTTATTGAGTTGGACTCGGAAGACTTCTTTCAAGTGGCTATCGCCAAAGCGTTTATCTATAGCTGCCACGAGAGAGCTGAAATCACCGCCCTTACCAGCTGGAACTGTTTGAAGTAATTCAGCTGCTGGTCCTCTAAGAGCAAGAGTCAGCGCAATGTACTTGTCTTCGTCATCCCAGCCATTTGTTGTCGCGGCTGCCTCAAATTGTGTTTTGTAAACTGGCCAAGACGACTGTCCATCAAATGTTGGCGGTTTCATCTTCTTTTTCCTTGCAAACTCTCCAGCCGATTCTTGAAATTTGATTTTCCGGATCTGGTCCAATTCCTTGGTCAGAACATCACATCGGCTTTCTACGCCTTCGAAACGATTCTCTACAACAGAAAGTTGTTTTTCCACACCTTCAACGCGTTCGTCAATGGCACATACATTTTTCTCAATGTTGCCCAATTTACCTTCTAGAATGTTTTTCTGACCTTCCAAAACATTCTGTTGCGCCTCAAGTCTTTCGAGAATATTCTGTTGTTCTTTCTTTTGTTCGTTTCGTTGTGCTTACAGTTGCTCGAGAACATTCTGCTGTTCCTTCTTTTGCTCGTTTCGTCGTGCTTCAAGTTGTTCGAGAATATTCTGTTGTTCTTTCTTTTGCTCGTTTCGTTGTTCTTCAATCAGCTTCTTTTGTTCGTTTCTTTGTGTTTCAAGTTGCTCGAGAACATTCTGCTGTTCTTTCTTTTGCTCGTTTCGTTGTTCTAACAAAAGTTTCATCATACTAGAAAATCTACATTTTCACTTACTTCCTCTTCTTCCACTTCTGTTTCAAAAACAAAAGTGTTCACGTCTTCCCCTTGCTGTTCCAAATAGTTGCGCAAGCGCAGGACGAGCTTTCGATCCCGCTCTTGAAAGATTTCGCTTACCTAACTCACTTTTAAGCTCATTGCAAGTGAGCTCTTCTAACAACTTACCCATTTTCGCTGTATATAATTATTTTTTTTCTTTTTTACTTTTTTTTTTTTTTTTTACACTTTACTAGTCAAATAAGTTTTATTTACACTTCTGACACCAATGTAGCGTGCGCTTAGTTCGCAAAATAAAACTTCACTTTTTATTTTTATTTCTACCACTTTATTCAGTATCTATACTTTATTCGAACTCAACTCGACTATTGGACTATCACTGGTTAACAACATTTCACTCTTAACTTTATCACTCTATAATCAAAACTGACTGCTCGTTGCGTCAGCGGTCCTATTTATATAGAACAACACTCATCTAGAGCGTTCCAGTTTCTTCTCCATGGTTTCCACATTTGCTGTCAAAAATCTCTACACTCACACACACTGGCTTACAAGCAATGCCTGTCATTTTATACCATTCCATTATAGTGTTGCCAGTTGTGTTTTCGGTTAAACGTTTTCGATTAGGAAATTGGTATAAATGTTGGGTGTTCATTACAGTATCATTAAAAAGAATCCAGTATTCTCTTCCTCTTTTCCAAACAGAAATAAAAACAAAAACATCCTTCGCCAACGAAGTATTGCTTCCACCTAACTTAGTTCAATTTGAATGGCACGTTGGCGTTCCTTCAGTTTTTCGCTATTCACCTGCGCCTTTTTCTTCAGTTCCAACGTACTGGACTTCTGGTCGTTGGCATTTCGCATGGTAGCTGAGATCATTTCCAGGGCTTCGTTTGCCAGTTTACGTTTTTCAGCAAGGGCGTCTTCCTGTGCTCCAGCATTGGATTTGAGAGTTGCTATACGACTTTGTGAGCCGACGCCAATTTATCAACACCCATCCATTCCCTCACAAGGCATGGTTGTGAGAAATGCGCTAGGCCCAGGGGCTCCTCGCTCTGTAGCGCCACCCTATTTATTTATTTATCTGGAAGAGAGTTTCAAAATCAGTCGAATTTTAAGGGGAATGGGAGAGAATCTTACCTGAAGTTTTTGCAAACGTTTCTCGATGTCTTGGGAGAAGTGACTGTAGATGTGAAAGATGAAAGTAGGGCCGGATTAGTTGATAGAAACGCTTTGGCGACTGTTGCTGAGTGAGACCATTGAGAACGTGTGAGAAATAAGATGACACTGGAACTCTGTCTTTGCCTTCACTGAGAGTTTCTATAAACTTCTTTGGCAACATTAACGCAGTCTCAGCGAACATGGTTCGAACACAGAGAAACTCCATATTCCTATAGAGAGCCGGATAGTTGTCAAAGTATTCATTTGTTTTTTCACTTGTAGGGTCGAAGGCTATAACCAGATGAAGATTTCTTTTCGCTCTTAAAAAGCGAGTTTTGAATCGATTTGATGAGTTGCCCTTAGTTTTACTTACGATTTAAGAAATATGATCCCAAAGTTTCTTTTTAGAAATTATATTACCTAACCAACAGAGCGAAATTGACACCGATATTCCCGAAACTTCAGAGTGAATTTTTAATTTGGATTTAAGAGACCTTTAAACGTCATTATTGCCATTTAAGTTAAGAGGGCTCTTAGCAAGGTTACTTAAATGTGAAATTTGATTATCGATACGGATTCGTTACTTAAGTGTTACTTAAAGGGCAATTAAATCTAATCGATGATTAAAAGTTCTTTATAGATACGGCTGATAGTAGTTTAAATGCTTCAACAACACCTACATTGAATACTCCAACAAAAATTAAATTTAATACAGCTGTAACAACGAGAAATATTTATACTTAAATATTTGTTTAGTATTTACATCGATAAATTTCAGCTGAAACACATTTCAACATCGATACCGACATATCGATAATTTGTTTCGTAAATCGATGTTTTGTTTACATCGATTTTATTACTCTTCCCTATTGTAAAACTGAAAAGTTCAACATAGCTGAACTTTTTTTGAAGGTTGGTCGCTTTGTTACATTTGCTTACGTTTGTCAAACGACGCGTTTGAGGACAAAGCGTGATTGTGTGAGACTCTACAGATTTCCTATGGTTGAACTTTTGATTTTTCTGTCAAATGAGGTTGACGCGCCGCTGGCGCTGACGCGTTATTGTGTGTTGGCTTTAACTCACCTCCCGTGCCTCCGTGTTCAGATCGGTGCAGTAGTTTCGGAGCCTATTCGAGATAAGACAAACAAACAAACAATTAAACCTTTCCTCTTTATCCTAACTAATATTATAAATGTGAAAGTCACTCTGTCTGTCCGGCTTTCTATTTTACCATCTCCCGCCCAAACTACGGAACCGATTTAAATAAAATTTGATATAGAGATAGTCTAAGACTTGAGGAAGGACATAGGCTATTGTTTTATCCATAAATTCCCACGGGAACGGGAACGTATACGGGAATTTAGAAACTACAACACCGATTTCAAAAATGTTTCCACCGATAGAATGCTTCACTATCCCAGAGTAACATAAACTTTAATTCATCCCCATATTCCAACGGGAACGGGAGTCCTTATTAATATAATAAGTGTGAAAGAAGCTCTGTCTGTCCGTCGTTCTATGTTACCATCTCCCGCCCAAACTAATAAACCGATTTGAATGAAAATTTTGTACAAAGATTGTTCTGAACTTAAGGAAGGACATAGGCTGTATTTTATTCGAATATTCCCACGGGAACCGGTCCTCACTATTATTATAAATGCAAAAGTAGCTCAGTCTGTTCACCTTTCTATGTTGCCATCCCCTGCCCAAACTAATAAACCAATTTAAATGAAATTTTGTACAAACATTGTTCAGAACCTGAAGAAGGACATAGGTTATATATTTTCTCATTGTATTCCCACGGGAACAGGAACGTATACGGGAACTTTGACACTACAGCACCGATTTCAAAAATTCTTTCACCGTTGGAATGCTAAATAATCCCTAAGTAACATTAACTTCAACTCATCCACATATTCCCACGAAAACGGTCACCATATTCCTACGGGAAAGGGAGTCCTTACTGATATTATAAGTGCGAAAGTAGCTCTGTCTGTTCGCCTTTCTATGTTATCATATCCCGCCCAAACTAATGAACAGATTTAAATGAAATTTTGCACAAAGATAGTCTAGAGCCTGAGGAAGGACATAGGTTATATATTTTATCCCTATATTCCCACGGGAATGGGAACGTATACGGGAACTAAGAAGCTACAGCACCGATTTCAAAAAATCTTCCACCGTTAGAATGCTACACTATCCCTGAGTAACATAAACTGTAAGTCAACCCCATTATTCCTACGGGAACGGTCACCATATTCCCACGGGAATGGGAGTTTTTATTTATATCATAAGTCTGAAATGAAATCTATCTTCATGTTGGAAATCTATCTGTCTATTTTTATTTGTTATCAAAAACCGCCCAAACTATTAAACCTATTTATATGAATTTTGGTACAGAGATTTAGTCTTGAGCCTGAAGATGGACATAGACTATGTATGTTATCCCTGTATTCCCACAAGAATGCAAACGTAAACGGGGACCTAGAAACTGCTGAACTGATTTCAAGAAGTATTTCCCCGTTAGAAAGCTACACTATCTCAAAGTAACATTAACTTTAATTTATTCCCATATTCCTATGGGAACGGAAGTACTTACTAACACTAGCCGTGTTTTATTATTGATCTGATCCGGATCAGATCATGGGTTTATTAGCGTTACAACAACAAAGCGAAATCCTGCTTTTCAGTTGGATCTATTTTTGTGATCTAAAAATTAGTTCTTCTATTTCACACAAGAGGAGACTTTCCGTTGAAAACGTTGGTATCATTTCCAATATTTCCAATAACAACAGTATTGCCTCATGAACATTTTTATCTGTGTAAATGAAATATATAATATATAATATATATATATAGATAGCGAGAAACTTCACATTTATTCATTTTTGTATAATACATGACATAATGGAAAAGTTTTACAAAACAAAACATATATTCGTGAAATTAATAAGAATTAGTGCCAAAAAATGTATATTTGACAAAGTGCATGAGTATCATTTTTCAAAAATGAATATTAACCATTAAAAAAAAATTTCGTAAGGCAACTCTGCAACTCTTTTGAAATGTCAGTTGAAAGAGCGAGTTACTCACAGTTTCCAACTGGAAATAATAAAAAATACGATGATCCAAAGCTGTTTTATTATCAAGATCCGATCCGGATTGGATCATTGTAATAATAAAACACGGCTATTGATCTGATCCGGATCAGATCATGGGTTTATAGCGTTACAACAAGAAAGCGAGATCCTGCCTTTTGGTTGGATCTATTTTTGTGATCTAAAAATTAGTTCTTCTATTCCACAGAAGAGGAGATTTTCCATTGAAAAACGTTTGTATCATTTCCACTATTTCCAATAACAGCAGTATTGCCTCATGAATGTTTTTATCTGTGTGAAATGAAATATATTTTGTATAGATAGCGAGAAGTTTCACATTTATTCATTTTTGTATTATTCATGACATAATGAAAAAGTTTTACAAAACAAAACATATATTCGTGAAATTAATAAGAATAGGTAAGTGCAAAAAAATTTATATTTGACAAAATCATCATCATTTCATCATTTTTCCCTAAAAAAATATCAAAAAATTAACCATTAAAAAAAAGCTCGTAGGGCAACTTTGCAACTCTTTTGAAATGTCATTTGAAAGAACGAATTTCACATGGCTTCCAACTGGAAATAATAAATAATATGATGATCTAAAGCTGTTTTATTATCAAGATCCGATCCGGATTGGATCATTGTGATAATAAAACGCGGCTACTATAGATCCGAAATCAACTCTGGCCCCGATTGCGGTTGTCGATTGACTAATCGATACTCGACTTTAGTCGATTTCGATCGACATCTTTCGTTCATAATTTTCTGGTCGACTGTTGTCGACTGTTGCGTTAGGAAATCATTTTGTGGGAAAATGTAAGTATTGTATTGAACAAATTCATATTTTGATATAATACTCGTATTATATACTGTCTGTCTGTTTTTTTTTTGTTTTGTTACCATCTTGCGCCCAAACTTTTGAACCTATTTGTATGAATTTTGGTGCTGAGATAGTCTTGACTTGAGCCTGAAGAAGGACAGCGTCTGTATTTGTTTTCCCAATATTGCTACGGGAGCGGCAACGTAAACGGGAACCTTGAAGCTACTGGACCGATTTCAAAAGTTCTTTCATCATGAGGTGATTTCTGTCAAATTGTCTATTACACAGTTGACCTGAGAAGAAATGTCTATCTTGATCTTCAAATAAATATTGGCAGTCAGTAATGCCTGTGCGAAAAGTCGATTTCGGCCCCGACTAATGAGATAGTTAACCATATAAACTAATAAATTATGTTTGACGTATTGGGGGATGTTGTCGAATGTCTATCAGTAGACAATATTATGGACACTGAGAAAGTCACATCACACCCTATAGAGTTTCTCAATGCCTTAGAATTATCAGGAGTGACTGCAAGCTGGTGTTCCAGTGCCAATAATGAGTAATCTAGAACTGTGAATAGCTACAAATTACACATCTGGGATGCGGCATTATAAATGTTTTAATGATGACTGGAACAGCGAAATAAGAAAACTATTGATTCCCCGTATTTCTTTAGTTCCCACTGATTAGTCACTTTAGTTTAAGAGAGTGTATCAAACTAGCAAAACATTTTTATTTGACAAAAGATGAAAAAAGTAAGAACGTCGTGTGCAAAAATGTACTTAAATAAAATATAACAATAGTTTACTAAAACGCATGAATGTGTCTTATTTGCAAAATAATTAGCCTAAAAAATTAAAAATGCTGCCGAAAGTCACTATTCCACGCGGACGAAGTCGCGGGCGCTACTAGTAATACATATTAGTAAGATTTTATTAACTATCGGAGTTTTGGTAAGGAACTCTTTTCTTTTTTTTGAAAACTAAATATAGCCTATTTCACTCAGGGATAGTGTAGCTTTCCAACGGTGAAAGAATTTTTCAAATCGGTGCAGTAGTCTAGTAGCCTATTCGAAACAAACAATCAAACCTTTCCTCTTTATAATATTAGTAAGATAAGACAGAGTGTGGTTCAAGTGTGTATTCAAAAAAGAAGCTCGAAATGTGGGTTAAAAGGAAACTCGCCACAAAACCTACTAAGCGCAGGATTCGGCCAGTTTGATTGAAAAAAAATTTTCTAATAACAAATTCTATGGAAGTATGAACTAGGGAACTTGGTCGGAAGAAGGCGGACTTTAGTGTTTATGTTTGTGTTTGTGTTTATCGCTACGATGGCGAGAGGAGGGCGATCTACTGCTAGTGTACTCCGGGGATAAATCTAGCTTTGAGGTTGCCGTTATATCATTAAAGCGCTTTGGTGAACTGGCAAGGCTTCGAGAACGATTAGGTTTTAACTGCTTAGAATAACGGGCTGGGGACGTTTCACGTTTGCTATGTGGCGAACGGGACCGCCTTTTACTTCTTGGTGTCGGACTTGAACGTGATGGTGAAGGGGAAAGTTTCGTGTGGCGAGACTTCGAATGCGTCCTACGAATAAGTTTAATTGGTTTTCATACTAAAGAACTACTAAAGATTTCAGGAGTACTTACGATCCGTTCGGGCTGGGACTTAGCCGTACATCTTTGCGCAAAAACGAATATGGAGAATCCAATTCCTCTCGCTGCAAGTCCTATAAAAATGAATTGTTAAGCTAACAAATCCTCACTCTTTATTTAACATCATTAATTTACCTTTTTGAGCAAACGTTTGCGGTAGTGTTCTATTTGTTGGGTTATTGTCCACCCAGATCGTATATCTCGTTTGCCACTCTAAAATTCGTCTAGATACTGCATCAATTTTACTTCAATCTGACGCAACTTACTACGCTTTTCTTCACTGAAATCTCTTGACTGCGTTGTATTTTCATCACTTGAGCTGCATTCGTTACTGTCGTAGAACTTTGGGGGTTCCAAAGCAACAGGATCTAATGTGTCCTATTTGCTTGTAGTGATAGCTTGAGCTTCTACTTGTTCCGGGTTTACAATTTCCCATTTCGAAAGTATAAATGCTCCACTTTTCCTCGGAGAGTCTCCCATTTTATCAATTGGAATCCCATCGATATCGTCGTCCACTAAGTATGTGTATAAATTAATCTTCTTCTAGCAGATGTCTGTCATGTGTCAAGAATACTTATTTGGAATTCCATCAATATCATTGTCATATTCCTCCTCGCAGTTACTGTCATTATGTTTTATAATCGAAGTGTCTTTTTGTATAGGTATTGATTCGGGCATTGCACGCATTGGGGCGCCTTTTAAAAGAGAGTACATGCCCGTTTTGAGGTCAGACTTCCAGCCAAAGAAGTTAATCGAACTAAGTTTTCCATAGTTGGGCTCAGCAACGTGGATGTTGATTTACTGGCACTGATCTATGAAGGCACCCCTATTGGCAGCCATTTCAATCGAAGAACGGACTGAAATTTCCCAGACAGTCTTGTAGAGTTGACGCAGCTCAATTGGAATCCTCTGGATGTGCTGAATTGATCCACGACTAGCTATGACTTCGTTCTTCATGTCGTCGTCTCACAAGTCCAGCTCAGTCAAAGTCTTTCAGAATATGCTGATTGATGATTTGGAATTCACCGGACAGGACGCGTCTGTTGTAGATGTTTGAAATGTAAGGTTCGAAGGACTCATTGTTGAGGTCGATGCGTAGAGAGTTCCGAATGCAATGTTTGGCAATTTTTTCTTTAAGCGCAGCCCAATCCCAGAGGTCGGTTGGAGTTTTGTTCCACATGTCATAATGTAAAATATCTTTGCTGACTGAACTTCCTTCGTACGTTTCATATGGGCCTTCCTTCTCAACCAGCTCACAGCTGGCTTCCAGAGCCCCATAGTAGATTTTCTCGAAAATCTGCTGGTTGATCAATTTAAAAATTAATTTAAATAGAAATACTTACAAGAAATAAAACATTACATTTTTGAATATTTTGCAGCTGTCAAAGATAAACGTCATCTTGTTTTTTTTTATTTATTGAAGTTTGGAACTGCACCACGACTCCATTTTTAATCACGAAATAGATCGTCATTTTGAATTCGTGTTGAAAAATTTTTTGAGGGTGTTTTGGGTTGAAGGGGTGGAAGTGGATACTCTGTAGTGTATGCCGCATTAGTGTTGAATAAAAAGACAATAAAAACAGAAAAAGATTACTACAAAATATAGTTTTACAACATGAAAAGATTTTATTTAAGCGGGAACATTTAGAAAAAGCCCGCCAGCCAGAACAAAAAGAAGATGATGAATGACGAGTAATAAAAGTGAGAGAGACAATAGGGCTGGTTTTTTTGGGAAGAAGTCCGGTACCTTGTATTGTAAATCCAAAAAAACGGTTCGCGTTTTTATGTTTGATGGTTGGCTGATTGGTTGTCTATCCCTTGTAAGATTTACTCATCCTTTTATCCCCTGTATCTTTTGTTGTTTTTGCTTTACATGTATTTACAATACAAGGTACCGGACTTCTTCCCAAAAAAACAGACCTAATATATATTACAGATTAGACAGAAGGTGGCTGCGTTCAGAAGCACCATCTTCGAAAATCTGAACTTAAGTTGCTGTCAGTTTTCCATAGAAAAGTTCAGCTGACAGTTCAGATTTTCAGATTTTCGAATTTAGATTTTCAGATTTTCGAACATAGATTTTCAGATGAAAAAAAGCAGCTGAAAATTTTAACTTCAGTTTGTACTTGTCAAAACATATGTTTTTTTCACTTGCTATTGAAACTTTATCGTGTTTGGTTGTGAAGTTACATAAACATAAACGTGGTATTCCCTCACAGTTAAAATCAAAACTTGTACCAATATCTTCTGTGAAGAGTTCTTGTGTTCTGTTTATGAAATTTGTGTAATTTGCCCCTTGTTTTTCTTAGTTTAATTGCAATAACAAAATTAAAGAAGCAATAAAAACTCCCCTTGAATGTACTACTATAAGGGAGAGTCTGTCGTGGTGGAAGTTCCCGAAGAAGTTTATCTTCGGATGCAAAATGGTAAGTAGAAGATGAAATGAATAAAAAAGAACAGTTGTCATGGATCTTGTTTCTTAGATCCAGTATATGCCGATGCAATTATGGAAAACTTCGACACCGTCCATGAGGAAGATATTGTTATGGGTAAGTTGAATTTGTATATTCTTTTACTTTTAAGGCTCATTATGTGTTTTTTTTTTAGAAGTACCAGCTGTAAATAATGAGGAGCAGGAGGAACAAGCCAGCGCTGGCACTGGAAATTCTGATAAAGAAATCGCACCAAGTAAGTGTGTTCAAAGTGTGTAGTTTGTGTGAGCATTATATGAGCTAGTTTTTTGAAGGGCCTTTACTTTACACAAAATCTCACTAATACCACTTTGAGTACAGCAAATCTCACTACTACCACTTTGAGTACAGCTTCCACGTATTCACAGACAGAGGATGTGATTACAAAAACAACAATGTACGCAAATGGTTGTTGCGGGGCAAGAGAAGTAAAGGTTTGCTATCTAATTAATTTCTTATCTCTGATTCCAATAGGGCTTTTCGCGAAGCTATCTCTTTCTAATTATACCTCGTATTTCTTAAACGTCAAATTGTCACTTGTATGAAAATATTGCTGGCGGCAGTACGTAGAAATATGAAATATGTAGTTTAAATTAGTTTTTCAAAGACGTAGGTTCATGAAAAAAGGAAAAAAATTGTGTTTATCAAAACTGTGACGTTTTAAAAACAAAACAATATAAAAGTGTTGTGAAGATGCCCGCGAATCGCTGTCTAAAACAATGTTCAAACCATACAATGAAGACAGAAATCCGTAGATCCTATAGTTTTCCTCGAGTATAAAACAGAATTTCTAAGTTCTCTCAGAGGAAAGGCACAGAATGTGGTAAGAGGAAACATCTGAAACATCTGAACACTAAATTGGCTCGTGTCTGTTCCAGACATTTCATTTCAGGAAGGTAAATATCTGGTTGAAGGTTGTATACAAGTAGATCATTAATAAAAACTCCAGGGAAGAATGCAAAACTTTTGGATAATCTAATTCCAGATTGGGTACCAAGCTTATACAAGCAAAAATTCAGAAATCTAGATAAACAATACCCAATCTGTATTTAGATTGTTCTTACTAGGAGTTCTTACTATAATCAAGCATCTAATATACCTTATAACCATGTTTACATAGGTACCTGAAATGAAATGTGTGGAACAGAAACAAGCCAATTTAATGTTCAGATGTTTGATAGGAGCCAACAACGGCCTGCGCCTTTCCTCTTAGCGATTTTTCAATCTAGGAGTTCTATTCCACAGTCGTGGAAAACTGAAGTCAACAGTATTCTGTGTTCACTGTATGGTTTGAACCAATTTGAACACTGTTTCACACAACAACTCAAGGGTATTTTCACAACACTTTTATATTATTTTGTTCTTAAGAGTTCGCAATTTCGATATACACACTGTTTCAATTTTTTTATTTCAAATTCACTTCACTAAATAACAATTCTGAAACAATTTTATGTTTTTGCCTAGTACCGCCAAGAATGTTTTCATACAAGTGACTTTAGCTGTCAATTTTTTTTTCTCTCTCTTTTGACAGTGACACTATCGCGAAAAGCCCTATATAAGATCTTAGTTTCGAGAAAGTTGAAGCAGGCAATGCTTTGGTGAAAATGTCTGCTTTCTGTTCTTTTGTGGAGATATGTGTGACGTCAATGTGACCTTCGGTTTGCAGCTGACGTATGAAGTAATGCTTTATAGAGATATGTTTTGTTCTCTTGTGGAATTCGGGATTGTGAATTGATTTTATGCTGCTCATATTATCGCAAAATATTTTGGTTGCAGCGCTGGTCTTCTCAAAAATACCAAGCTCCCTCAGAAGAGTTCGCAACCACATCGCTTCCTTGGCAGCAGAACAGGCTGATACGTATTCGGCTTCAGTTGATGATAGAGAGACGGTTTTCTGCTTTTAACTGCTCCAGGTGACACATGATCCATTCAGCATGAAAAGATGTCCAGTCCGCGATCGGCGAGAATCTACATCTCTGGCGAAATCAGAGTCACAGTACCCAGTTAATTCTACAAATTTCGCATTTTTGGAGTATTCTATTCCATGATTTTTAGTTCCTTTAAGGTACTTTAAGATTTTTTTGACTCCTGTGACATGTGTAGGGGATGGCTTGTCTAGATATTGGCTTAGAACATTTACTGCATACGCGATATCTGATCGAGTCGACACAGCAAGGTACATTAAACTTCCAAAGGCCTCTCGAAATGGATATGTCGATATGTTGTCTTCCTTTGTAGCTTCAAATTTGATGTTTGGATCAGCAGGTGTGCTTATTGGTGATGAACAATCCACGCTGAAATTTTTCAGAACTCGTTCGCAATACTGCTCCTGGTTGATGATGAGTTTAGATTCAGTAGAGATGATATGAAGTCCGAGAAAATAAGAAGCTTCCAGTTCCTTGACTTTGTAATCAGTCTTTAGATGTTGCATGAGGCCTTCCAAAACATTTTTGTTCGATGAGAATACAAGGCCATCATCAACGTAGAGGGCGAGAATTAAAACGTCAGTGCTATTCATTAAGTAGAAACACGGGTCTGATTGACATTGTTGAAGAATAAACTTGTGGAGAGTTTCCTTAAATTTCGCAATCCAGACTCGGGGGGCCTGTTTAAGGCCATACAAACTCTTTTTCAACTTCCAGATTCTATTTTGATGTTCTATGTTTGGCGGTGGTGTTACATAGATTTCCTCTTGTAATTCACCATGCAAGAAAGTTTGTATGTCAAATTGACGCATGAGAAGTTGCTTGTGAGCTGCAAGAGAAAATAAAACTCGTAAAGAATCAAATCTTACCACTGGAGCGAATGTCTCCTTGTAGTCGATTCCGGCTTTCTGGGAGCACCCTTGTACAACAAGTCTCGCCTTGTAGCGACTTGGCAGACCATCTGCATCTATCTTCCGTCTGAGAATCCATTTGCTTTGAATTGGCTTCATCCAGGTTTGACGTTCAAGCACTTCATATGTGCCTGATTCTCGCAGTGATTCCAGTTCTTCAGTCATAGCTCCTAGCCATTGAGATTTTTCGTTTCCTGTTACAGCTTCATCATAAGTTGGACTTCCTTGCGAAGCAGCTACAGCACACATGTTGGATGTGATTCTATTCCTTAGTGGATAGCGTTTACTTGTACTGCTATCTTGATTGATGGTGACAACGTCGTTAGGATCTGCTTCTAGAGGATCATCTATCGGAAATGCAAATTCAACTTCACACTGTTCTGTTTGGTATTCGTCAAGTTGGTTTTGTGCAGACTCAACTTCAGATAAGTTTATAGGTAGCACGCACAGATTTGATGCTTCGTTCAAAATGGTATTTGCTGATCCAAAAAATGATTCGTCTTCGTTGAATCGAACATCTCGAACTGTTACGATTTTCGATCCATTGAGTCTGTAGCCTTTGGTTTCAAAACTGTAGCCTACGAAAGCAGCATGCTTACTCTTTGCATCCAAACCTCTTCGATGTTCTTTTGGTACCTATATGGTAATATGCACTGCATCCAAAAGTGTAAAGGGTTTTATAGCTAGGAGTTAAATTCTTCCACAACTCAAAAGGCGATTTCCAATTGATTGATCGAACAGGACAAATATTTCGAACCTGCACTGCTGTATTGACAGCTTCTGCCCAAAGCGACTGTGGAGCACCACAATCGTAAAGCAACGACAGAGCGGTCTCTTTTACTGTACGGTTTTGCCTTTCAATAAACCCATTCTGTTCAGGTGTGTATGGTGTTGAAGTCTCATGATGTACACAATGCTTTGCCAGAATGCTTTTGAACTTCCTGCAAAGAAACTCTAAACCATTATCTGTTCTAACTTCTTTGACAGTGATAGAGCTGGCACGTGCTTTGATTAAGTATTCGTCAAACTTTGATTCTGTTTCAGATTTTGCTTCCAAAAAATAAAGGTGTAGTTAGAAAAATCATATTTGAAAAGCAGAAAATACTTAGAACCTCCTAGAGAAGGAGTTTGCATCGGTCCACAGAGATCGGCATGAACCAACTCTCCAGGTTTGTTCTTTCTTGATTTTTCATCCTTCACGAAGCTTTGTCGATGCGATTTGCCCAAAACACATCACTTGCAAAAAAAATTCTCTGATTCACTCATCGAAAGCTGTTTATTAAGATTTGACTGCTTGATTGTGTCGACACTTAAGTGACCAAGACGCTTATGCCATCTCTCAATGTTGATATTGACAGAAACATTTGCTATATCTGGTTGAACAATGCTTAGACTAAGCTTATACAGGCGAGAAACGTTACAACGTTTTCCAACCAGAAGAGTCTGTCCGCCTCTTGCAACTTCTGCACGTCCATTCTTAAAACTGGTTGAAGCACCACGCATGTCCGCTGAGCTGACACTGAACAAGTTGAATCCAATACTAGGAACAAAAAGTACGTCAGTAAGTGTGTGAAACTGTGACTTGCCAAAAACATCAGATTTGATTTTACATTTCCGATTCCTTGTGCATACACCGTTTCCATGTTTCCCAGACAAACTGGATACTCACTGTTTTATACGATGTGGACTGTATGTGTAATTTAGTGTATATTGGTTAATTGAGAAATGAAAAATGTGTTGTTTTTAAATGTTGAATGTTAAGTGTATTAGCAAAAATATAATGTGTGTTTTATATTGTGTAATATGGTTGAATATAATGTTGTGTGAAAAATGATACTTAGTGTTTTATTTTACTGATTGTGTGAAAAATGATACTAAGTGTTTTATTTTACTGCTAGCCGATGGTTTAATATTTGACTGCTTGCTGCTGGTTGCTGCTCGATGCTTCTGCTTCTCGTGCTGGTTGTCGTCAAAGTGAACGAGTGAAAAGATTTTTATCGTCTCCAAAGCAGAAGCAACGGCACAATCAGTAGAAAGTACAAAGAAAAAAGAATAACTGTTGCAACAACTATGTACATTGTACAATCATACTGAGAGAGAGAGAGTTAATATATACATTCAATCATTCAATGTGATTTTAGAATTACATAAATTTAAACTGTTATACAAAAGTAAAATGTAGTAGTGTAGTCAATTAATTTTGCAGAATCAGAATATTGTAGTAGGAAAAAAAATACATTATAGTCGTCTCACAACATTCAGCCCCCCCTGGAAGACTCCGGTTTTTCAGTACAGGGTGGTGGAGCAAGTTTTACAATAGGTCGGATGTATATTCCGTTGTTAGTCTTGACAGTCACGACTCGGCACTTGTCATCTTTTCCCGTATGGATTTCTGTCACTCGGCCAAGTACCCACTTTGATGGAGGGAGATTAGGTTCTTTTAATAGTACGACATCATGGATCTGCAGGTTCCGTTGAGCCTTTTGCCATTTTGGTCTAGTCTGTAGTGACGTCAAATATTCTTGGTGCCAACGCTTCCAGAACCCTTGCACTAGTGCCTGTAAGAGAGACCAGTTATTTTGGCTTGAAAATGTTGTCAAGTTAACATCAGGTATAGGGATTGAAGAGTAAGATTCACCAATCATGAAATGGGATGGAGTGAGAGAAGTAGGTTCAAAGTCAGACGTTTGCTACATGGGACGCGAGTTCAAAAGGCTTTAAATTTTAGTTGATAAGGTGTACATTTCTTCATAATTCAGCCTATGTTCACCTATAACGCGTTTTAAATGACCTTTCACTGATTTTACCCCAGCTTCTCATAACCCTCCAAAGCGAGGTGCTGAGGGTGGTATAAATTTCCAATCAATTTGGTCCTTTGAAAGATGATCGATGATAATGTTGTTTCGTTGCTGTGTCAAAAGAAGATCAAATAGTTCACCAAGCTTTCTTTTTGCTCCATGAAAATTTGTTGCGTTGTCACTCCAAATTTCCGTTGGCTTACCGCAGCGTGCAACGAACCGATCTAGAGCTAGCAGAAACGCATCTGTGGACAGGTCACCAACCAATTCAATATGGATTCCTTTGGTCACAAAGCATATGAATAACGCTATGTATGCCTTCACAAATTTAGGGTTTCGACCGCGAGCAAGGCGAAGACTTATGGGGCCAGCGTAATCAACACCAACCTTACTGAAGGGACGTGAAAAACGGACACGTTCTGTTGGTAAATCGCCCATGAGTTGATGTGTTGAAGTTTGACGTTGTCGGAAGCAATTGATACAATTAAAAACAATTTTCCGCAACAGATTTCTGCAACCCAGAACATAATAGTTTTGTTTTAGTAATGCCATCATTAAAGTTACGCCAGCGTGAAGATATTGTGTGTGAATTGAATTAGATATCAGTTTAGTAATTGGATGTGATTTACACAGAATTATCGGATGTTTTTCGTTGTAAGTTAAATCCGAGAAGTATATACGTCCACCGACCCGAAGAACGTCAGATTTGTCAAGAAATGGGTTAAGAGTCAACAGTTTATTTTTTGATGGTAACTCTTTTCCTTTGCTTAAGGCATTTATTTCAGAACCGAATAGTGAACCTTGGGCACTTTTAATGAAGAGAGTTTTAGCTTCACTTATTTCATGGGCACACAAATAGGAAAATGTAGTACGATTGTTCTTAAAACGCGAATTTTTATAAAAGCGATTAAAATACCCGACAACGCGAACTAGCTTGTACCAATTGGAATATCTTGACGCTAGACCTTCTAGAATGTTTTCATCTTTCAAATTTAAAGCGAATACCTGAACTTTAGAACTTTTCCTTTCTTCCAAAACTTCATTCGGCACATTTTCAATTTCATTTTCCGAGATTGGCCAGTCTGTAGGTTCGTTCTGCAACCATGACGGGCCGTGCGCCGTGCCACCAAATATCCGTTGATGAAAGGAGTGACGGTGAAATACCTCTTGACGCGACATCAGCTGAATTTTGTTGAGATTTGACGATGGAATCATCGCTTGAAGGGTATTGAAGTTTGTATTTCCGACGTCCGGTTTGCAACAAAAACCGACCACCTTTTCGGAGGTGTGGACAGCCAATGTAGTACAATTGACGAATCGGTCCATGCAAATACTGAAAGGTCGGTTTCCTGTAGAGAAATTTTAATTCTATTTACAAGTCGGGTTAATAAGAGAGCGCCACAAAATTCAAGTTTTGGCAAGGATATAACTTTTATTGGAGCAACTCTGCTTTTTGCTGCAACGATCGATATCATAACATTCCCGTCCGAATCAACACTGCGACAATAAACGACGGCGGCGTACGCGTCCAGCGATGCGTCACAAAAGGCGTGCAACTCTTTGGTTGTTGTGGTAGACCACATCACTCTCGGAATGGATATTGATTCAACCAAAGGCAATTCATTGCGGATTTTTGCCCATCGATAGGCGAGATCTTCAGGAACATCATCATCCCAGCTTATTTTCTCCACAAGTCCTGAAAGAAGATTTGGATCGAAACCACAATTGGAGCAAGAAATCCTAATGGGTCGAAAACACGGGAAGCATCGGAGAGTATACGACGTTTTGTGCATATTGTTGGTTGAGAAAGAGACACCTTGTAAGAGAAGCAATCTTTAGATGGACACCATCGAAGGCCGAGAACCTTGATCACTCCTGATTCTTCAAATTCTACTGGTGACATCTCACGTTGATCCTCTGGTAGGGAGAGTAGGAGTGGCCAGCAATTCGTAGTCCACTTTCGCAAATTGAATCCACCCAGCTGCAATAATTCTACCAGTTCAGTTCGAAGAGACATGACATCATCCACAGAATCAGCACCTGTAAAAACATCGTCGACGTAGAAGTCATGCAAAATGACACTTGACGCTCTAGAATGCGTTTTCTTGTAATCAATCGCCAGTTGTTTCAATGTTCTTACCCACAAGAAAGGAGCAGCTGATGTACCGTAGGTTACTGTCAGTAACTTGTAGTGTTTCAATGATTCCTCTGGTGATGAACGCCAAATTATTCGCTGATAGTCGGTGTGGTTCGGTGCAACCAAAATCTGATGAAACATTTTCTCTATATCCCCAGATATAACAAAGGTATGGCGACGACTTCGAAGACAAATAGCGAAAATATCGTGCTGAATTGTAGGGCCAACAAGAAGAAGCTCGTTGAGAGAAGACTTTTCCGGATTGTGAGGTTTAGCTGAACCATCAAAAACCACTCTTAATTTAGTGGTAGAACTATCAGATTTTACTACGGCGTGGCGTGGAAAGTAATAGGATTTGGAAGATTTTGTCACAACTTCATGCTGTGGTATTTCTTTCATGTGTCCCAACGCGATATACTCATTCAAGAAGTTTGTGTATTGAGTTTTCAAATCGGGATTGGTTGAGAATCTGCGCTCCATAGAGCGCAATCTATTAAGAGCGATACCAAAAGAATTGCAGAGTTTGGAAGTATAATTCGATTTGGACGGCAACTCAACTATGTAACGTCCATCAGTGGCACGCTTATGGGTTGTAACGAAATGTTCCTCAGCCTTTTCTTCCTCAATAGAAAGAATGGGTTGACAATCGACCTCTTCTAAGCGCCAAAATCGTTCCAAGTCAAACTCTTGCGAAAAATCTAGTTGGGTACAAAAAGTCTTAACTTCAAGACTGTTTAACGCACGTTGTTGTTCAATGCTACCTGCTATTACCCACCCAAACATTGTAGAAATGCAATTACGAAGATCAGGTTTCGGTAGAGTTGAAGGAAGCTTGATGATATCAAATACCCTATCAGCCCCTATTAAAACATCAATTGGACCTGGCTTTTTGAAACTAGGGTCAGCTAATTCAAGCGACAGGTAGGATTTAGTATTTCGAACCGCATGTTTAACAGGTGGAAGCAATGAAATAAGTTTTGATATGACAAAGCAGTTAACTTCAATATTACAAGTATCGAAACGAGAGTATAAATTAAGTGTGACCAAACCATTTGTAACACCAGCAGATGTAGCCGCAACACCCATTATTGGAATGCGTGATGGTTTCCTTAATAAACCCAAACGTTGTACAACCTGTTCCGTAACAAAAGAGACTTGAGATCCTGTATCCAATAACACGCGAATTTTATGTGGATTTCCTTGTTTATCGTGGATAACGACGACAGCGGTAGGAAGAAGTGCTGAAAATTGACGAGATGGTTCGAACGAATGAAAATTAACGTTTAAAGGTTCAGAAGCGCTGTTCGACGATGATGAATCATTGGAAACAGTTGGAGCTACGTTTTCAGTAGGATGAACCAACGTATTATGCCGCTTTTGACACAGCTTGCAGCGTAAGTATAGCCGACATCTATTTGAAGGATGTCCCGGACGAAGGCAGTTGAAACAAAGCTTATTTGCTTTAGCAAAATCTCGACGAGCTTCGATAGACAGCGAAGAAAAGGATTTGCACGAAGAAAGAAGATGATCGTCGTTACACATAGGACAACCTGCTTTAGTTTCCACCATATGTGATCGTACACTTTTGTGAATACTACTTGTATGTTTAGAAACCGGTGTATCTGACGATGCAGGGCCGCAAGCTTCAAGACAATCACATTTTTGTTGCAAAAAATCTAGAAACTCTTGAATTGTGCAGTCAGTTCTAGAGCCTACCTCATGAGCCCACTCCTGTTTCGTTTCATAATCTATTTTTTGTAGCAGAATATAAATTAACCACGGATCTCTAGATGTAGCTTCCAACGAATTAAGACCGCGTATAACCTCATCAGCTTGATCGAAAATTTTACGAAGAAGCGCAGCACTAGAAGATTTAACCGACGCGACGGTAACGATAAGAAGGTTTGAATAAACGATTGAACAATTAAATTTGCTTTGTCATATCGCTCCTCTAGCTTATCCCAAGCTTCGATATAATTCTTGTCTGTACAGAAACGAGAAACGATTTCAAATACTGGAACTTTTGAGTACCGTTTAGTGATTTATTGGTGTCAACTGTCCCTAGGAATATATCCTTAAAACCTGGCCACTCCTTATAATCGCCATTAAAAGTAGGTACGATAAGTTTTGGCAACTGAACCGATTTCGAATTCTTTTTAGCTTCGATGTTTTTAAGAAACTGAGCTTGTTGAAACCCAAGTGATTCACAAATTGAAGCCATGTTTAAGCCTGAAGGTGACGAAGGCTCGGAAACGGGTGTTTTTTCGCGAATAGCACTGGTAATTGCCGCATGAGCATTAAGGTATTTGCTTTCGTACTCCTCGTACTCTGGCTCGGGGTCAACGAAAGCGTCATCGTCAACAAATTCATACATTTTGTCTGAAAGATTATTAAAGTCTGTCCAGGCTTCGTTAAGCCTGACTAAATGAATTTCCAGAGTGGAAAGCAAGGTAGATTCATCGATGCCTGCGGAAAAGCCCAATTGTATGGACAGCGAAGCCTTTGCGCGACCGCGTTTGCCCTTAACTAACTGCAATTTCATTTTAATGAACAAAGAATATTCTAATCTCGGTAGGTATTTATTCTAAACCAGCAAATTAATTTAAATATTCACGAATGTCTAGCTGATTCGTGTTCTTAAATGCAACACGTGTTCTATATGCATTAGACCGGTTCAAAAAAAGTGATTTTTTTCTTTTTCTCGATGCACATCGATTTTTACCTTCGAGTAGATGTAAAAACAAGCCTGTTAAAATTTGAGCTCGAAAAATTAATATTTAGAGGTCGCTCATCGCAGATTTCCATTTCCCATACAAATTGTATGGAAAAAAAAAACATAAAATTTTTGGAGTTTTATATTTCGGTCTAGAAGCAAAGTGCCGAGATGAACGATACATATTCTTATAGAAAATTTGTTGTTCTACAAAAAAGGTTTCTTATGATTTTTCAACAAATTCACTCCTTCAAAAGTTATACAGGGTTAAAGTTTGAACAAAAATTTTTTTTCTTCATTTCTGACAAAATGTTAAAATTTAACACTTAAAATCATAAAATTATTCGCTTATGACACATATTTTTATAGAAAAGTAATTGTTCTACAAAAAAGGTGTTTTATCATTTTTCGACAAAATCACTCCTTCAAAAGTTATTCAAGGTTAAAGTTTAATTTAGAGTAAATTTAAGTTTTTTCTTGATTTCTGAAAAAATTAATGAATTAATTAATTATTTAATTAACCTTGAATAACTTTTGAAGTAGTGAATTTGTCGAAAAATAATAAAACACCTTTTTTGTAGAACAATTAATGTTCAATAAAAATATGTGTCATAAACGAATAATTTTATGATTTTAAGTGTTAAATTTTAACATTTTGTCAGAAATGAAGAAAAAAAAATTTTTGTTCAAACTTTAACCTTGTATAGCTTTTGAAGGAGTGAATTTATCGAAAAATGATAAGAAACTTTTTTTGTAGAACAACAAATTTTCTCTAAGAAAATGTATCGCTCATCTCGGCGCTTTGCTTCTAGACCGAAATATAAAACTCCAAAAATTATATGTTTTTTTTCCCACACAATTTGTATGGGAAATGGAAATCTGCGATGAGCGACCTCTAAATATTAATTTTTCGAGCTCAAATTTTAACAGGCTTGTTTTTACACCTACTCGAAGGTAAAAATCGATGTGCACCGAGAAAAAGAAAAAAGTAACTTTTTTTGAACCGGTCTAATATGCATATATTTATCGTATATGTAAGATTTTTCTATTTTCATGTGAAAATACTGTTAGTCGTGTTCATATTACGATTTCATAAAAAAAAACATATAATGAATTGCAGCGATTACTTCACAATTAATAAATAGCTGTCTCAACAATTTCAATCAATTTATTCTAACGCGCACTTCACTTTTTTTTTCTCAAATCCGGCTCGAAGGACCATGTTTTATACGATGTGGACTGTATGTGTAATTTAGTGTATATTGGTTAATTGAGAAATGAAAAATGTGTTGTTTTTAAATGTTGAATGTTATGTGTATTAGCAAAAATATAATGTGTGTTTTATATTGTGTAATATGGTTGAATATAATGTTGTGTGAAAAATGATACTTAGTGTTTTATTTTACTGATTGTGTGAAAAATGATACTTAGTGTTTTATTTTACTGCTAGCTGATGGTTTAATATTTGACTGCTTGCTGCTGGTTGCTGCTCGATGCTTCTGCTTCTCGTGCTGGTTGTCGTCAAAGTGAACGAGTGAAAAGATTTTTATCGTCTCCAAAGCAGAAGCAACGGCACAATCAGTAGAAAGAAAAAAGAAAAAAGAATAACTGTTGCAACAACTATGTACATTGTACAATCATACTGAGAGAGAGAGAGTTAATATATACATTCAATCATTCAATGTGATTTTAGAATTACATAAATTCAAACTGTTATACAAAAGTAAAATGTAGTAGTGTAGTCAATTAATTTTGCAGAATCAAAATATTGTAGTAGGAAAAAAAAATACATTATAGTCGTTTCACAACACTCACGTTCACCAACAGTTTGGAAACTACTGAAAGCATTTCTTTGAAAACACATGTGACTTGACGCTCCAGAGTCAGTGTACCAGCATGCGCTTTTTTTGTCAGTGAAATGAGCAATTAACGCTGACGATGTTCCTTGTAGACTGCCTTTTTGTTGCCCTAGTCGGGTGCGGCATTCTTTCCACCAAAGCCCGCGCTTTTTACAGAAATCGCAAGTTGAGTTCTTTTTCTTATCTGCTACGGATGTCTTTTTCTTGCTGTGATGAAACAATGCCTGGTCTGAAGGAGAATCATTTGGTTTCTCTATATCCAGCATCTCCTCTTTCATCAAACGCTGGGTTAAATTTTGTTGTGTTTGTTAAGATTGTGCAACGGAACAAACGATGATGGAAGACTGCAGATGATTTTTGTGATTATTGCTGATTCTGCCATTGGAGCACCCAGTTCTTCAAGCTGTTTTGCCATTTGTTCTATGGCTGATATATGACTGGCCATGTTGTCATCTTCTGCCTTTCGAAATTCATAAAACTTCTGTTGAAGTGTACTGAGTGGGACTCCAGACCTTTGTTCGTAGTTGGAAGAAAAATTAGTCCACATCTTAGCTGCCGTATCACATGTCACCAAGAATTTAAGCTGGTTGAAATCCATGGACGAAGTGATGATAAGTTGTGCCTTCTTGTCTTTTTGAGACCAACTAACAAGGGCCAATTCCTCTGTTGGTTTAATGGATTCATCACGAACACCTTCTAAATCATGCGTTCGTAGGTACACCAGTACTTGGAACTTTCATAGCGAAAAATCTTTCCCATTAAATTTTTGCAAAATTATATTTTTGTCTATCGTGGTAATGTAAAGCCTTTTAGAAGTTTTATTGACTTCGTGCTGATAACGTGTTGAATAAAAAGGCAATAAAAACAGAAAAATATTCACCCCGATTATGGAATCCGAAAAATGGACTGCGGAAGCGATCCGCACGAGTTTGGATATTTTTGCTATTATCGAATCCGCATTGAATCCGATGGTCTGAAAGTGAAAGATTGTTGATAGTACAGGTTAAAAAAGTCGTATTACCGAATCCGTTGTTCATCCGCAGTCCATACAATTTTTGACGTTTCTCATCCGCACCAAAATTGTTGCGGATATTTAAAAGTGAATGTTCATTGTTTTGAATAAGAAATGGAAAGCTCAAAAAAGTAAGTGATTATTTTAAAAAATATAGAAAAATAGGTTGCAAGTGAATAAGCACTTATTGTTAAATGTAAAATATTTGTGATTCTATTTTGAAAGTATATAATTCAATAGAAATTTATTTTCAAGAACGAAAACAACAAACCACTCACAATTTAATGAGATGGTCAGGAGGATGAAGGAGCATCCTGGCATTGCCAGAAACCTGACCAAAAAGTGCCCTGAACTTTTGGAAGGATTTTGGCAGAGCTTACAAGAAGCTTTGAACTCGCTAGGTCCTTCAGCCAAGCAAATTTTCGAGTGGAAGAAGGTAAATTTTAAAAACAGTTTAGCTAACTGAAATTGATCAACTGTTATATTTATTTGGTAGAGGTTTGGTCTGACTATAAGTCAGCAATAAAAAAAAACTGGCCCAAAATAAGCGGTCCATCAATGCGACAGGTGGTGGAGGGTTCGACCAACATATTTTCACCCCGCTGGAGGAAGAAGTCATCCAGCTTCTTAGTATGAAGGACTCTGTAGAGGGTGTGTCTGGATCCAATGATTTCGGACTACCAAAAAAAAGGAAGATAGAAACATTGCTCCGAGAGGAAAGTTCACCACCCCCAGATGAAATCTCTCTGCGAGAATATTCAGAAGTGGAAGCGCTAGAAGAGTTCCTTGTTTTTTCGGACGAGGAACAGGAAAATGAAGCTCCGAGTTCAGGCACACAACAGAAACACGGCAAAAAGCTCCCATGCCAAACAAAACTCCTTCAGGAGCAAATCGCTCTTCAAAGGGAGCTTTATAAAAAAACAACAGATTTCATGGCCGGATCAGCTCAACAAAACCTTGCAATAAGTGAAAAAATAGAGAAAATAAGCATGTCGATTGAAAAATTGGAAAAGCATGAGAAGAGGAAAACGGATATTTTGGAGTCCCTTCTCCAAGAAATCAGTCGCCACCATGCTGTGATTGAGGGTGTAAGAGACGACGTCCTTACAGTTAATACAGATTTCAAGTCTGAGTAAATCTAATATTTGTGATTTTGTTATAAAATTGTTTAAAAATTTATGAGTTTTTTAGTTGAGATATTCCACGTGTTTTTTAATCTAATAAATGAAAAGATTAGTAAAGTTTTTAACAGTTAAAACACTTATTTTATTTCCTCAGATGTACATTTCAGAAGCAATGCTTCCATCGTCAGTGAGATTTATAAAATTAAATTAAATTAAATTATTTGTCAAAAAACTAATAATAAACAAAAATGTTTCTAAACAAAAATTACAGTTGAGTTGAGTTGAATCTATTAAAAAATTTTTTGAATATTGAATCTTTGATTGGTCCATCATCACTATTCATTAGATTATTTTTGTTTTTAAATATGTAAAATGATTCAAAAGCATCTAATTCATAATTGCTATTTACATTTCTTATTAGTTTTAAATTTTGCAAACTAAAGCTATGACTATTTTCTAGCATATGTTCTGCAACACTTGACTTTTCTTTTTCATTATATTTAAGATGTGCAAAATGTTCTTTAAATCTTTTTAGAATAGGTCTTCTTGTCTGTCCTATATATTCTTTTGCACAATCATTACATCCGATAGAATAAATTCCTGACTTTTGAAGTTGTTCAATTTTATCCTTAGATCCTCCAATCAGATTTTTTATTTTTATTTCGCTGCACTCACTCATACGGATATTATATTTATTAAAGATTGGTTTTATCTTAGATGTTATTTCTGGATAGAAATAAAATTTTGAATATTTCTTTTCGTCATTTCCTTCATTCCTTATTAGATCTAAAGTTGTATAATTTCTCAATTCTTGTTTTCTTCTATGTGCGATTGTTAAATCTTCAATCAATTCTTCAGTATATCCATTAATTTTGGCTATGTCTTTAATTTTTTGGAATTCTTTTATTTTTGTTTCTATAGTCATTGGAATATTTAGAGCTCTAAGAATCATTGAGTGAAAAGCTGACATCTTATGTTCAAAGGAATGGAACGAGTCTGATGTAATGTATCTCAGAGTATTCGTTGGTTTTCTGTATATATCCAATTCGAAATTGTCTCCATTCCGAGTTATACTTAAATCCAGAAAATTTAGTTTCCCTTCAATTTCTTCTTCATATGTAAATTTTATTGATGGGTATTTAGTTCTATTTAATTTGTTAATGAGCTGACGGAGTTCATGTTTTTTGATTATCGCCCATATATCATCTACATATCTTAACCAAATTCTTGGAAAATTTACTTGATTTTTCATTTCAGTTTCTATATGCGACATAAATAAATTTGCTAAAAACGGGCTCATATGTGATCCCATACTGCAACCAAATTTTTGTCTGTAAAACTTTTCATTAAACTGGAACCAATTTTCATCCATGCACAGTTTAGTAAGTTTTACAAATTCATTTATTTCTTCTGGTTTAAGTGTATTTCTTTCTAGCCATTTTCTCAGAAAAACTAAAGTTTCATCAATTGATTTGGATATAATGAAACAACATCGAATGAAACTTGAATCTCATTGCTAGCTATTTTTAAGTTCTTTACTTTTTCTGCAAATTCAATTCCATTTTTTATAGCTGCTGATTCAAATTTTATTGGGAGATTATTTAGTTTTTCTAATAACCAACATTCAAGTTTTGATAATATTGATCCAGTTGTTGATGTAATTGGTCTTATTTGTTTTCCTGGTTTATGTAATTTTAACTGAGAATATAATCTAGGTAAAATTGGATTTGAAACATTTAATTTCCTTGATAAATTAGGATCATTAAAAACTTTAACTGCTTGTTTGATAGCTTCTTTAGTTCTTCTTATCATTCCCGGTAAAGGATTAAAAATTAATTCTTCATAAGGTCCAGTTCTTATAAATTGTTCAGTTATTGCAATATATTCTTGTTTGTCTAGTATTACAATATTATTGCTTTTATCAGCTTTACTGAAAATAACTGAAGCTTTCTTTTCTTTTAAACTTTTCGCTGCTCCTCTAAAATTTTTCATTTTAGCAGTCATGTTCGTTAGATCGTTAAAATTAATTTTATCTATAGCTTCGGACCTTACTCTAACTTTATCGTCAGGATCATTGAAATGTTTCAGAGCTGTTTCAATGTTAATCAAAGCACTTTGGATAGCTTTTTCTTTTGTTGGTTATGCAATGCAAAATTTAATCCTCTATTGAGTAATTCCAATTCATTTGTTGTAAATTCCAAACTTGAAAAATTTTTTACGAAATCTTCTACTGGTTCTACTTCTTTAAAAATCTTCTTTTGCTCATTATATTATTATTATTATTGTTTAGAAACATTTTTGTTTATTATTAGTTTTTTGACAAATAATTTAATTTAATTTAATTTTATAAATCTCACTGACGATGGAAGCATTGCTTCTGAAATGTACATCTGAGGAAATAAAATAAGTGTTTTAACTGTTAAAAACTTTACTAATCTTTTCATTTATTAGATTAAAAAACACGTGGAATATCTCAACTAAAAAACTCATCAATTATGACTAACGTGCTTCAAGAGATACAAAAAACAAAAAATAGATACCTGAAACTGAGGACGAAGATTAAATATTTACAAGCAGATATATTTTTTCTTAGAAGATGTAAGAAACAGAATGTTTTTCCGAATTTTATTCAACTTTGGGGTCCAACAAATTGTGAAAATAAGGGAATTATAGAGAAAGCTATTTGTGCAGGACAGAAAATGTGGCTTAATCTTGAAATAAAGTCTAAATACTCAAAGCTGTCTGTAATTGAACGTGAGGCATATTCCCTGCATCTATATCTCAGCAATAAACTAAATCATGAGGGAAATAATCAAATGCAAATAATGGAACAATCAAGCGATTGGAATAATTTTATTATGCATGTTCAAGATACAGTTGACTGTAAATTTGGTAAGAAAAAACTAATCTTAATTAAAAAATTCAATCTTTTAATAGGTAGAGTCAATTATAATGAGCAATAGAAGATTTTTAAAGAAGTAGAACCAGTAGAAGATTTCGTAAAAAATTTTTCAAGTTTGGAATTTACAACAAATGAATTGGAATTACTCAATAGAGGATTAAATTTTGCATTGCAACCAACAAAAGAAAAAGCTATCCAAAGTGCTTTGATTAACATTGAAACAGCTCTGAAACATTTCAATGATCCTGACGATAAAGTTAGAGTAAGGTCCGAAGCTATAGATAAAATTAATTTTAACGATCTAACGAACATGACTGCTAAAATGAAAAATTTTAGAGGAGCAGCGAAAAGTTTAAAAGAAAAGAAAGCTTCAGTTATTTTCAGTAAAGCTGATAAAAGCAATAATATTGTAATACTAGACAAACAAGAATATATTGCAATAACTGAACAATTTATAAGAACTGGACCTTATGAAGAAGTAATTTTTAATCCTTTACCGGGAATGATAAGGAGAACTAAAGAAGCTATCAAACAAGCAGTTAATGTTTTTAATGATCCTAATTTATCAAGGAAATTAAATGTTTCAAATCCAATTTTACCTAGATTATATTCTCAGTTAAAATTACATAAACCAGGAAAACAAATAAGACCAATTACATCAACAACTGGATCAATATTATCAAAACTTGAATGTTGGTTATTAGAAAAACTAAATAATCTCCCAATAAAATTTGAAACAGCAGCTATAAAAAATGGAATTGAATTTGCAGAAAAAGTAAAGAACTTAAAAATAGCTAGCAATGAGATTCAAGTTTCATTCGATGTTGTTTCATTATATCCAAATGTTCCAATTGATGAAACTTTAGTTTTTCTGAGAAAATGGCTAGAAAGAAATACACTTAAACCAGAAGAAATAAATGAATTTGTAAAACTTACTAAACTGTGCATGGATGGAAATTGGTTCCAGTTTAATGAAAAGTTTTACAGACAAAAATTTGGTTGCAGTATGGGATCACATATGAGCCCGTTTTTAGCAAATTTATTTATGTCGCATATAGAAACTGAAATGAAAAATCAAGTAAATTTCCCAAGAATTTGGTTAAGATATGTAGATGATATATGGGCGATAATCAAAAAACATGAACTCCGTCAGCTCATTAACAAATTAAATAGAACTAAATACCCATCAATAAAATTTACATATGAAGAAGAAATTGAAGGGAAACTAAATTTTCTGGATTTAAGTATAACTCGGAATGGAGACAATTTCGAATTGGATATATACAGAAAACCAACGAATACTCTGAGATACATTACATCAGACTCGTTCCATTCCTTTGAACATAAGATGTCAGCTTTTCACTCAATGATTTTTAGAGCTCTAAATATTCCAATGACTATAGAAACAAAAATAAAAGAATTCCAAAAAATTAAAGACATAGCCAAAATTAATGGATATACTGAAGAATTGATTGAAGATTTAACAATCGCACATAGAAGAAAACAAGAATTGAGAAATTATACAACTTTAGATCTAATAAGGAATGAAGGAAATGACGAAAAGAAATATTCAAAATTTTATTTCTATCCAGAAATAACATCTAAGATAAAACCAATCTTTAATAAATATAATATCCGTATGAGTGAGTGCAGCGAAATAAAAATAAAAAATCTGATTGGAGGATCTAAGGATAAAATTGAACAACTTCAAAAGTCAGGAATTTATTCTATCGGATGTAATGATTGTGCAAAAGAATATATAGGACAGACAAGAAGACCTATTCTAAAAAGATTTAAAGAACATTTTGCACATCTTAAATATAATGAAAAAGAAAAGTCAAGTGTTGCAGAACATATGCTAGAAAATAGTCATAGCTTTAGTTTGCAAAATTTAAAACTAATAAGAAATGTAAATAGCATTTATGAATTAGATGCTTTTGAATCATTTTACATATTTAAAAACAAAAATAATCTAATGAATAGTGATGATGGACCAATCAAAGATTCAATATTCAAAAAATTTTTTAATAGATTCAACTCAACTCAACTGTAATTTTTGTTTAGAAACATTTTTGTTTATTATTAGTTTTTTGACAAATAATTTAATTTAATTTAATTTTATAAATCTCACTGACGATGGAAGCATTGCTTCTGAAATGTACATCTGAGGAAATAAAATAAGTGTTTTAACTGTTAAAAACTTTACTAATCTTTTCATTTATTAAAAATTTATAACAAAATCACAATTAAATTTTGAAAAGAAAGTTGTGATGAGAGCTATTGAGTAGACGTGCTTTACATTCTCGGCAATTTAATCTACAGTTTGTGATCGAAAATCCGTTTAAATTGTGACCAAATCCGCTTAAAAGTGACCAAATTAAACCCTGAATAAGAAGTGCAACCTTATTTCTTAAAAAAAAAACTTCTGAAGTCGCGAAATTAGTGCATTTATTTTCCTTTTCTGTAAAATAATTTATTTGCTCGTCATACGCAAATACATACATATTACATACATTACAAACTTTCATCAAAAAAAAAAAAAAAAACCACTTAAATCATGTCTCAACAACCAAAACGTACCTGTTCCCGTTTGAGAGCCAACACCAACAGCAAACCCAGCACACCAAGTCGTCTATGTTCTCCGTCTGAAGAAGACCACGAAAAACTCACCGAAGAGGACAACACGATGTTGAGTAAAATGGATGAACGTCTTGGTAAACAAAGCGATATCATAATTAAATTGATAACCGCAAAAATGGCAGAAACCGAAACAAGATTAGCTAATCAACTCTTCTCACAAATTGGAGAAATAAAGGCTACAATTGGCGACATGAACAATAAAATAGTTCATCTTGAATCTGCAGTTCAATCTTCTATTTCTGATGTTGCTGCACTTAAATCTGATATTACCGGCATCAAAACTTCATTCACTGATGTCAAAAAATTTAACTGCACTGCAAAGAAAGAGCTTGATTCACACGAAAATAAAATTCTTGCACTAGAACACGAATCAGTTGTAAACACTGCAAGGTTAGATGAACTTACAAAGCA